>LFYR01000167.1:2230-127576 GCA_001185155.1 Zostera marina | reverse complement strand
ACTTTAAAATTTAAAATATCTAAATTAACTTCAATTTATAATTTTTATAATTTAAATTATTATAATTATCTAATTATAATCTAACTTTAAATTTTTTATAATTTATAATATCTAAAAAACTATAATCTAACCCTAACTTCTACTTCTAACTCTTACTTTTAACCCTAATTTCTAACCCTAACACTATCTAAATATGTATATATACTTATTTTTACTAATTTTTGTTAATTTCTATTAATCCTAATCCTAATCCTAACCCTAAATATTTAGATTTACATTAACCCTAACCCTAATTATTTACATTAACCCTAACCCTATTATCATTATTAGCCAGGGCTAAATGCCGTGGCTAATATCAGTGGCTAATTTACTGACAAATAAATTAGCCACGGCCCCTAAATCCGTGGCTAAATTTCAGTGGAAATTGGAGGGAAATTTGCCGGGAAAATTAGCCACGGATATAAAGATTAGCCACGGGCCTAGCCACGGCTAAAAAAGCCGTGGCTAATTGTTAGCCACGGCTTCTGCTGGTCGTGGCTAATCCCGTGGGCGTTATTAGTGTTATTAGCGATGATAAATTTTAAATCGTCGCTAAATGTTATATCTAACGACGATCATCAACATATCATCGCTAATTAAACAAAAAAAAAGATAATCAGCGACGATATATTCATATCGTCGCTAATATCGCGGGTTTTCTTTAAAATCCTTCTTGTAATTTAGCGACGATCCAAAATCGTCGCTAAAATCGTCGTTGTAGACCTCTTTTCTTGTAGTGGATTGTTGGAGTGTGAAAGTTCCCCCACACATCCATGTGAAGTAATTCAAATGCATGTTTAGTTCTAGATGCATGTAGTGGAAATGACTTCCTAGGTTGTTTAGAAAAATGACAGATATCACAATGTTCATCAAAAGTAGAGTTTTTAAAATCTAAAAAATTGTTCAGAATGTTTTTGAGTCTATCACTTGAAGTGTGACCCAATCTCCTGTGCCATGTTGATGTTGTAATGGCACCTGCAAAACAGTTTCTACCACTGGTCTGTGGTAGAAGGTACAACCCTTTCTTCATCTTACTCTGACCAACTTCCTTTATCTGAACCTTGTCATATATGAGTGCACATGATTTAGAAAATTGAACTGTATAGGTATCGAATTGTGTTAATTTGCTAATAGATAGCAAATTAACTTGAAAGGATGGGATGTAATACACATCCTTTAGTGTAATATCAGGTGAGATTGAAATATCACCCTTTTGGGACATTGTCTGACTGTCCCCATTGGGTAGTGAGATCTTGAAAGGATCACACTTTGTAAGTTTTAGAAATAGGGATTCATTGCCACTCGGGTGTTCTGATGCACCTGAGTCAATGATCCAGTATGTGTCTATGAAATTTGAAAAAACATTATTAGCATTACCTGAATCTTTGCGCTTGGGCAGAGGCCTTGGATTGTATTTTTCTGAATATAGTGGAAAGCCATAGGGTCCAATTGGATTGTCAGGAGATTCAGCTCTCTTTTCATCACTATCCCAGGCAGACCAGGTCTGTTCAGAGTTCGCACAGTTGGCTGAGCCTTGTGCCTTGTTGATCACAGTAGGTGTTGGAGTGGAAGGTTTGGATCTTGCAACAGAAGAGGTGTTCCTAGAAGGATACCCATGTTGATTGAAGCATTTTTCATCACTGTGCCCAAAAGCAGCACAGTGGAAGCAATAATATCTTGTGTTCACTTGCTTGCCACTCCTGTAATATATGGGCTCAGTGGGTGTAGGAGGCCTTTTTCTTTGAGTTGATGAGGATGGAGTGTTTGTAGACTTGGCTGGTTGGTAGGGTTGGTAGGGTGTTTTTCCCTTGACTGAGTAGAAGGCAGAACCTTGATTGTTGTTTGCATTGCTAGTTAGTTGTTGCTGAGCTTCTTCATGAATTACCATTGAAAATACTTTTCCAAAATTAGGCAGTTTATCCATAGACAGAATAGTTGATCTTATCTGTCTAAAGTTGTCATTTAGGCCCATCAAAAACTTCCTAACTTTGAGCCTCTCCTCTCTCTCATTTATCCTGCCATTCACATTGCATGTGCAAGTGAAGCAACTACACCTTGGGACTTCACCATAAGCATCTACCTCTCTCCACAGAGTTTTGAGGGTAGCACTGAATTTAGAGACAGAATTGGACTCCTGCTGGAGCATAGCAATGTCCTGAGTCAGTTGGAATAAGTGGGTTTCATTTGATTGTCTATACTGATCTCTAAGATCAGCCCATATGATGGAAGCATCATCCGTATACATGATCTGTGAAGCTATCTCTTGGGAGACAGAACTCCATATCCATTGGTGTATGATCCCATGACAGGTTATCCATGCCTCATGTTCCTCTGATTCACAATTGAGTGGTTCCTTAATGGTACCATTGACAAATTAACCCTAACTTCCTCCTAGTAATCAGCATTGTGGTCATCTCCCTATTCCAGGGGTAGTAGTTTTGGCTGCCCTGTAAGATATTGATTATAGAGGGAGGACCATAATCTGTGGATTTGAAGAAGTATATGGAGGTGGGATCAAACAAGGGACCACCCAGGGGTTTCTTCTGCACAACAGGAACACTCTGAACAGTCTGGGTATTCTCAGCTTCATACATGTTGGTTGTTCTGTAATATTTTCCATGATAGTAAAATTGTATTAGTTTAATTTTGACTAATCTTGAATGAATCAGAGATAGTATATTTAGATTTAGATCAAATGAATTGATTTTGTCAGTGGTATTAATCCCACTTTTAGTTTTGTAGTAGTGATTGAGTAACAGCGGAAGCAATATATGATAGATTATCAATTTGATTATGGAAATGCAATCAACAAAGTCACGTTTAAAATTAAATATGACATTGGATGTATTTTATCTGACATAGTAGATAAGCATGCATGTAATGAATGCAAAATAACTATATAAGATGTGTAGATCATGTTTGAGAAATGAATCATACGAATATTTAATTTATTTAGTGATACTTGACAGGGAGGACAAACATACATCAATGAATGATTAGCATGGATGATTGACATAATATTAAGACTAGCATGTATTGATTTACATATATGCATGGTTAATCTATTTTTGAAACCATTACAGTATATATGAAACAATAGCCCTCTATATGTAGTACCAAACATGGCATGAGATATGTACATTAAGTAGATCTTCATCTTTATATAAAACCTTACTTCTGTTGGAGATATGTAAATGGGTATATGAAGACATGCAGCATATATCAATATGAATCTAAAGTATTTTGTTAAGAGTTTGCACATGATTAGGTTTTCATAACATTGATGATATGTAGAGTTTAGAAATGATGTAAGAACAACTCTGTGACGACATGCAGCAAGAGATCTTTTAGGTCTAAGTCGATAAGCATGAATATCATTCATAGTACTTTAAGTGAAACCAAGACACATATAGACTAGCCAAGTTTTAGATATACCAGACTAGTTACGTTTCAGAGAACGAGCGATGAGAGCTTGACAGAGTCAGAGCAACCGGAACCTTGAAGGCTTGTAATACTGGAACCCTAGCAACGATGATAGCAGCACAGCACGCCAAGAGGCTCTGATACCATGAAGACGATGAGAGACCAGAGTGGAGCGTGTGCGAGTCGTGGTTAGGGTTTAGATCGAGGAGTCGCCGGTAGGACGAGGAAGAGACGTTTGGAGGAACCCTTAGGGTTTTTGTTTTTGTTTTTGATATTTTGAAAAAGTGAATAAAATATATTACAAACATCTATTTATACTAAGACCTAATTTAACTTAATGGGCCAACATCAGTTGGGCCTGACCGATTAGACTTATACTTTAAACATTAATCTAAATAACTCTAATCTTAAACTTCATTAGTCTTAATAGACTATGAGAGAAATGAAAGTTTTTTTAAAATCTAAGGTTTTTTCTATTTTTGTGAGGGGTAAATAGGATTTTGTAATTGATCATACCAGGATCCGTACTGAGAGTACGGCCTGGGATTGGGTCCTCAAACGCCCGTAGTTGGGTTGAGTCTCCCGGAGGCTCGTGGAAGATCGAATGTTATAAACAGACCTTGGGATAAAGCCAAACACAAACCAGATGTCCAACTCCTTATAAATATATATGGACCTAACTAAAGGAGAAAGGGTCAAATTAAACCATTCGAGAGGAGTCATCAATCAGATCAGACAGTTCCACGTACGACCATGCCAATTAACCATGAGGGCCATGATTCGATCGGGTTGATCGCTTGGAATATATCCATGCATGAGTCGTTTTCCCTCAGTCGATCGATTCCCTCTAGGATCGACTAAGGAGTATTGACTCTCTCTTTGATAGACTGTCTTCCAATGGTGTGAAATGACTCATTTGCCATCTTTAAAATCTATAAATAGTGAAAAGAATTCATCATTTGACAGGGTTTTTAAAATAATCGACTACTTCCAGAGCCCAAGGAGTACGTGGAATGTAAGACCAAAAATCTAGAGTCTCTGGTTGATCAACCGGTAAGACCGTACATTTGCACCAAAGTTTATCGATCGCGGCTAATTTGAAATCGATTTAAATTAGGATCGACCGAATAAACACTAATGAGGAAACCACGTGCCCTCATCAGTCATTTTCATAAAAATAGTAGGGTGGATAGAGAAGAAAAAAAAGTAATTTAAGTGACAACATCGATCTTTTGATATCCTGCAGTTAACAGCGTGTTCGAAATCATCATCGAGCGCCATGGGAAAAATGCTTGGACATTGTTAGGAGATGAGATCGATGGAAGTCGCGTTGTTAACTAGGCAGAAGAGATTGCTAGCGGACGATCGTCTAAGAGAGTTTGCATTGCGATGGAGACTTGTAGTTGTTGGAGGATGGTTGTCGAAGAAGGAGAAGAGAGTTACCTATTGATTGGAACTCTGATTGAAGAGGGTGATCGAGTGTTTAGACAAGGGAAAAAATCAAAATAAATAATACTGTGAGGTTATTTTTATAATAATGTTTTGAAAATGTGGTTTACCTAAAACTAATTAATAAATGATTGAACATAATTTACTGCTGCAACAGATGAACAAATATGAAAATTGACTGATTGGATGGGTTACCAACGACCAAATCAATTCACTATGCCGGCAGGCGGTTTGATTTTATGAATTATCACATGCAAAATACACTTGATAG
Source organism: Zostera marina (assembly GCA_001185155.1). NCBI lineage: Eukaryota > Viridiplantae > Streptophyta > Magnoliopsida > Alismatales > Zosteraceae > Zostera > Zostera marina. The sequence continues at coordinate 122,394 of LFYR01000167.1, read as the reverse complement.
CTCTTATGGGACTGAGAAGATTTGCAGATAAAGCTTTGTTAGTTAGGTAGTTAGTTAATTGGTTATTCAGATAGATGTATAGTTAGGTAATCAATCAATGTATAATGAGTTTAACAGTTACATGCACAAATCCGTAATCATTGAATTGAATTGAATATATAGTTGATCATTGATTTGTATATAATTGTCTGTACACAAACATTGCTGACGTCGTAGATATATAAACTAACGAAGAAGATTGCTTGAAGATAAAGGCAAAAAAAATCCTGAAAGAGTTAGATACTGATGATATATACAATAAACGATCGTCTCTTCTTACTTCCACGTCTTCTTTTACTCATCTTCGAAACTACACAACCATGAAATCTTCGCCACCAAAACTATAATTGTGATTATAAATATAGAAAGAGTTTTTCTTCTTGCTGACAGATCGACCGCTGATTAATTATTAACATTCGATGAGCTATTACAGGAGGATTTCTTCATCGGAAGATGATATTTTCTTCTTCTCGTGGGAGAAAAGGCGTGAGAGTACTTCAATACCGGTGCTGTCAAGGAGTAACACCACTCACTCTATATCGAACAAGGAAGAAAAGGAGTTTCCATTGCCACTACGGCTTCCACCATCTCCAGCTTTTCATATTCCAAAAAGGAACAACTATAATTTCAGCAAACATGGGAGTTGGAGAAAGATCGACCCTTTCTATGCCGCGTACTTGAAGTGCACAGAAGACATAAGTGACCATGATCTAGATCTAGAAGAGAAGAAAACAAGTGGGGTTTATCATGGGCATGGAAGGAAGATGGGTATGAGTATGAGATTCTCATGCAAGAGTGCCAGTATTTGGAATGATGTCATACAGGAGGCCATGGCCAAATCTCCCCGGCTCCCTAAATCTCCCTGATCTATCTATCATGCGAGCATTATAAATTCATGTAAACTAAATTATTTATTTATATTGCACTATTGATTAATTTGTATATCATGATCAGATATATGTTGTATAATATAATTGATAACTATTTATTTAATCATGTCATTTAATAGATTAACAGTACTCTTAGTACTAGGGTAAATTATATTTTATATTCACATATTATTTGTTTATTACAAATGATTTAATCTCATAATATTACTATCAATAAAGAACGCGTACATAAGTAAATAAAAATATGATATATATACACGGAGACTGAACATCTAGCCATTAACCTATAATGCAAGGGAGGGCAATTGCCCCTTTAAATTAAATTTAGGAAATTTGAAAATGACTCTATTAATTTTTTAATTAGATAAGGGTTTTAAATTAATTTTTACATTATATCAATATTTTAAGCAGGTTATCTTAAACTTTTACATTTTTCCCCAAATTAAAACTATCATCTTCTAAATTATTAATTTATTTAACATTTCCTCTAAATCTAAGTTGGAATCATTTCACCCAAATTAAAACAGAAGGTTAATGTGGCGATTTCCAATCAGGTACAGATGGAGATTTTTTTATTGTAAAACGTGTCGTGTTTATTTTGTTATTGTTCTATAATAATAATACGACAAATACTGAATAATTCTAGTGTTAATAACTGATTTACTTGATCAAACTAGTTTAGTAACTATTATTTGATAAGTTAAGATTTGATTTCAGAGATTTATCCTCATCCGTTGATTATCGGATCAAAGGCTGACCTTTTTCGTTTAATTAAGCGGGAACTAATAAAATGATAGCCAAGTAAGTGTATGGAACCTACACGACCACACAAATACATAGCCATCTCATGGAGTATTAGAGAGACACAAGATACATTTCAGTCATTCACAGTTTGACACGGATTTTTTTTTATTGGATTAAATTGTTTTCCAAGTTATTGGTGTACAATTATATAAATTGCGTGTTTACCAATTTAGCCTTATTATTTCTTCTACACATTATATATTAGAGGGACTAAACTGACTAGTAACAAGGATATATTTGTCCGAAAAAGAAGATAGAATATTTACTTGTTAAAAAAAAATCCATCCCAATTGACTAATTCACACAATCCCACCTGTCCGATTTTTCGACACCTCTCGTCAGTTCCAACTTTACATTTTCACGGAGGCGATTCTATCTTTTCCGATGACGGCGATCAACCGCTTTCTGAGAAATGTGTCCTCCCTCTCAACGCTTTCAAAAACTTTTTCCAGGAGAAACGGTCACTCATCTGCCGCAGCGCTGCCGCACGGTTCGTTGATGCCTCCAAGGAAGTCGCCGGATGAGAGGAACGTGCAGTGGGTGTTTCTTGGTTGTCCTGGTGTCGGAAAAGGAACCTATGCCAGTCGCCTTTCTAAGTTTATTGGTGTTCCCCATATCGCCACGGGCGATCTTGTTCGAGAGGAGCTCAATGCCTCTGGCCCTCTTGCTGAAAAGGTATTTTGTATTTTGCTGGAAAAAAGGAATTCTATTTTGTATATTGTGAAAATATTTGGATTTTTTTTATGTAAAAATCACGTCTTTTATTCTCTCCCTCCCCCGTCATTTTTTTTCATGTATTTCTTGTTTGCATAACAAACAAATCTAGAATTGCAATGTTTATGTGGTCGTATTGAATTCTTCTTGTTATTTTCTAAATCTGTGAATTTTATTTTCTTGCAGTTGAAGGGAATTGTAAATCAAGGAAAATTGGTTTCAGATGAGATCATAATTGATATTTTGTCTAAGAGACTTGAGGATGGAGAAGTTAAAGGAGAGTCAGGTTTCATACTCGATGGGTTTCCTCGAACCATAAGACAAGCGGTAAGCAAATGCTTCGATATTTTGTTTGTGGATATCATGGATGTTTTATTATTTTCAAAAAATTAAGTCTGTTGTTTTAAACGATTTCTTGTGAATGTTTTAATTTTTCGAATGTTTGTATATATCTTCAGAGTAATCACTGAGTGTGTTTTTTGGAATTTAGATAAACCTGTTTATGTAAGAATGCATCATAGTTTGGTACTTCGGTGCATAGTTTAAATAGTGGTATAGCAACTAGGAAATCAGCACTTCTTTCCAGCTGTTTAAATAGTGGAGTATAATTATCAATGCAATTCAGAACATCCAGGCGATTGCCAGGTTAGGCAGATTTCCTAATCAAATTGGTTATTTTAATTAACCAAAAGAACAAAAAATGCAATTTCGTGATTTTTTACCTGTTTTTTCTTGATTTGTTTTAGACATCCAGCATAAATTTTTGCAAACTCCTTCTTCAAGCAAGCCAACTATCCAGTAAGTGTTCTCCCATCTTTGGAGACCATCATCCTCTCTCTGATCTGTTCTTTCTTGCTTGGTTGATTTATCACGTTTTTTACCCAAATAGCATAGATGACCTCTGCTTTCACTGTCCAAGATCCTCTGCTAACCTCCAGAAAACAGCTCCCTGTAGAGTAGAATTTAGTATTTAGAATTTTTATTTTGACACTCAAAAAACCAATTTAGTATTTCTTATTTTTTGCTACTCTAGAATCTAGATATATTCCCATGTGTAGCTTTGCTACTCTATATCTATTTTAATGCATTCATTAAATTATTCTAAATGGATTTTGTTTACATAATATGATAATACAGCTATAAAAATATTAAAAAATATACATGGTGCTAAAACCCCAGACTACCTACCCTTATAACGGGAGTGACTCTAATCTTGTTTTAGACTGCAATGCTTAATTTGGCCTAAACTCTCAACTAGAATAAAATCTCTACATTCCTGTTAGGTTATTTCATATTTGGTTCTGTCATTGTTTCATAATCAAAATACACATTTTTAAACTCGTATATCTTCATCCATGCTAAATTGCTTAATGAATATGAAAGTATGGGGCAATACATAGAAGGTATCTACATTCTGTCTTTTTAAAATCCTATTCTGTAATTTGTCTTTAAAGGAAATGCTTGAGGAAGTGCTGGATATTGACCTAGCCGTCAATCTTAAGCTCAGAGAGGATGTATTAATTGCAAAGTGTCTTGGGAGAAGAATCTGTAGTCAATGTGGAGGTAACTTTAATATTGCGAATATTGATTTCAAGAGAGAGAATGGGAAACCAGAAATTCAGATGGCTCCTCTCCTCCCTCCTGTTGGTTGTGAATCTAAGCTCATCGTCAGAGCTGATGATACCGAACAAGTTGTGAAAGAACGTCTTCGCATATACAATAATATGGTATATGTTTGTGATCTTGGATTGTGTTTTTTTAATGGCATGGAAGATATTTTTACACCTATTGACGTTCGTAAAGTTTTAATCATTTGTTGATGCAGAGCAAGCCAGTAGAGGATTTTTATCGCAGGAGAACCAAACTCATGGAATTTGATTTGCCTGGAGGTATTCCAGAATCCTGGCCCAAGCTTTTGCATGCTCTGAATCTAGATGATGACGATGATAAGAAATCTGCATCAGAACAAGTATAAACTTAAGATTACTAATCGCATTCATTCATGCCGGAAGAAGCATGTGAGTTTAGAATTTTGTTGGTATTCTTTGAATAAAAAAGATAAAAACACAATTGAGGCATAGAATTAATTTACTGTTGAGTTCCCTTGTTGAAAAATGGGTAAATCCCATGTTTTACTGTTGATCATGTTGTTTATTTTAATCTACGATGGTGAATGACATCACCAGTGTAAAATTTTGATGTGGTTCCTTTCAGTTGAAAGGTGCATTATTAATTTATGGACACGCAATTTCCATTATTGTATTTGAAAGTTTGCATCACAGTCCTACTACTCAATAAAAGACATGTTTTCTCACGTAAGCTTCATTTCTGATCTGTCTCGCTTCCTAACTAGATTTTTATTACATTATTGTACGTGTAAAATAATTGTTCATCATGGTTTCTAAGTCAGAAGCGTTCTGGTTTCTTCTTTTGGTGGTGGCAATGTGGCATAGAGTCATGGATCATGGTGATGTCTGATACTAGCTAGCTACATCAGCTTCAGGTTCGATATAGGAATGAAGCACTCAGAAATTGATTGATGCTTTTGTAATCGGATTATGATTTATAAATTATAAGCCACATGAAATGTTCGTGGGTTTAATTAATTGTTCATCATCATATATATAATATATTATATAGTTGCCGGCAGGGCAGCAGATAAATTCCTGTGGCAAGAGGTGGGATTCCAAATTTCTAATCTTAGATTCCCGGCTATATTAATATTTATATAGTTGATTAAATTTCCACCACGTAATTAATTAGAGGAGGCATTAAGTTGGGTTCATTGATCGTGGGATTGACGGTGGGGATCTTGGGAAGCCTTCGAAACAACAAAATAGTTGTCAAATCGTTGAAACGGCGGCGGAGAGAATCGGATTCAAGTCGGAGTTTTTCATTTTCCATAAGAAACAGCAGACGCTGATGTTCGAGAGAGGTGATTCTGCTGAGCATTTCTTGATTCATCGCTCCCAACTGGTTCGCTCTGTTCTCAAGTTCATTCAACCTGTGCTGCTTCCGCATCCGAGACCGACGGGCGGATTCCCGATTCGATATCTTACGTCGAACACGCCTCCTCTCCTCCATCATCTTTTCCGTCTCAACCAAACAACCAGATGGGTTTGGATTTGGATTTGGATTTGGATTTGGATTCGGATTCGGAATCTGAGTTGTGGGTATGATATTACTGATATTCAAACCAGCTGGACCTGATTCCATCCAAGTCATCAGATCTCCGTCTGCAGACAAATGCAGCATGGACATGGACATGGATATGGTGGTGGTAAATGGAGAAATGAGTAGGAAAATTGGAGAGAGGAAGAAAAGGGAAGGAAGGAGGAGAAGCAGACGTGTATTTAAAGCCATAACGAATGCTATTCGGGTTTGTTAAATGGGCCATATGCTTTTGACTCAGATACCACTATCTAAATTTTAATTTAGATACTCTTTTTTTTATTTTTCTTTGATATAAAATTTATCTTCAGGAAGATATACGGTTGAGATTTACCGATCTCATTTTTCAAATTTATATTTTTATATATATGCCAAATAAAATTGATGTAATTTATTATGTATAGACTAATAGACAACGTGCTGTCCACTGGCCGTTGTCCACTGAGCAGTAAGCAAGAAGGTGGGTGAGAACGACAAGGAATTCAGGCCACCTTGTTGTTTTCTCCCACTTTTCTTTAATTTCTTAGCAGGTAAGGAAACAAACAACAACAAACAGTTTCCAAATTCTTAACTAAATTATAGAATTAGGGTTAAATCACCAATTAATTATTATTTTTAATGACGTATCAAATTACATTACATGTTAATTAGGGTTTGATTTGATTTGATTTTCATGTTAATTTGGAATTTTTCATCGATGAAAATAAAAAAAAGGAGACGAGCTACATCAAGCAAATAAACAGACAGACAAGCAGTCAATTAAGAATCTTAATGCTAGGGTAAAATTTCACCAGGAAATCGCAATTATCGTCAGGTTTATTCGTTTACTAATTAAATTTGGTGAGAATCTAAATTTGTGACTGAGCAATGACAAAATGATTTATATTGGAGAGGACAATGAGATTGACATAATGATGTAAGCATTTTATCTAATTCATGAAACCGAGATGAAAAGGAGGGGTGTCTGAAAATCTGAGAATAGACAGATAAGTTTTTTAGGGAGTGTGTAAGTTACCTTTGTTTTTATTACGATTTGTGTTAATTATAGTATTCAAACGTGCTTCTATATGGGTCAGGTTCAACGAGACTCACTGCCACGTATTGTATTATTTTTTTGGGCATATATTTATCACGATTTTTATTAAAAAAAATTGATCAAATTGATCATATTCATTTTCAAATTTCTTTCCTTGTTTTCATATAAATTGTTATATTTTAGTATCGATACATAATATTATCATTATTAACACCAGTAAATATATACCTTTATTTTTAAGAGATAGCAAATTGGTTGAAAGCACCTTGAATCTGCAAAAATACTACCAAGATGATGAAGGTAAATCAGGAAGATGATAACTCTCTAGGTTTTCGAACAATTTGATAATCTATAAAACACTGAAAAGCCTGGTTGTGGTTGTCTTATATATAACTAGAAAAAAATACTAATTATAAGTCCAACAGTCTGACCTGGATTGCTTAGCATAGTCCGGTCCAGCCCAAAATAAAATTGAAACATCGTATTCCATTTTTAGGTTCGATTTGAATTGTTATTTACAAAATAAAATCGAAACATCAGCAAGTGGCTGGTTTATTTATTTTTCATTGAAAAATTCGGTTCAATTTTCAACGTCTCAACTTCCAACCAACTGACTTTTGCTGACGTCAAAAAGGATGAAAGAGCAATTTCACCATAAAAAGCAATAATTTATTAGGTGGGCCCACGTCGCTAATGACTAATGAATATTGAATTGTTTTGTTATAAAATAAATGCAAATGGTTTTCAATTCATCTTGTCAATATGACAATTGTCACGAATAGTGCGTGTAAATAAAGACAAATTCCATTGGTACGAAACAAGAGAAGAAGAAAAATAACATTGATGAAGAAAAATCACAGTTTTAAAATATTAAAACTCGTTCAGAATTAGATAGAGTCGAAAACCTGAAAGTCAAAAGGTATCTTATTTAATTTAATTTATCAGACACTGTTCATCTGCATGCGGGAGCCATCTAAGGATCTCACCATCTCATCGCATCTAACGACAGGTATCATCGTATAAAACGGCACATGTTGAGCACCTTTATTTTGGGGGCCAACTGGCAATGGGCCCAAAGCCCAAAAAATACCCTCTATTATTATTATTTATTAATAGAAACACACGCTTTCTTTGACCAACTAATAGTCTTTCTAATCTGGTATCTATCTCCTTTCTCCTCCGTGTACAACACATCTCAACCTCTCAAACCCTAGCTAAACACACACACACACACACCTAACCAAAACGCCAAAACTCTTCTTTCTTTTTCAGTTAACCCAACATATTCGTGATCTCAGCAATGATCCTTAGTCCTTAGATCGATCTCCACACGTTTTGCCCACCTCCTACAATTTTCCAGTTCATACCTGTGTGTTTTTTTCAACCCATCTAGAGATCGATCCTCTTTTATCTACCTATCCCTCCCTCAATATATATAAAGCCGGCCACTCAGGGAAATAGCACAGTAAGTTGCCATTTCAAGAACAAAGATGTCAAAGGCTACTGCTTTGGTGATGTGTCTTATGCTCTCTATTTTCCTTGCAGAAGGAACCAGACCTGTGCCAAAAGACACGGGACTGGTAAGCGAGTTTCTTAATTATCTTCTTCTCTCATTAATTACTAATAAAGTAATGAGCTAAGTTTCTTCTTCTTCTTACCGTCTTGCAGATGGCTGATGACGTCGGTATTGATACCAGCTGCGTGGGAATCAATGAAGATGAGTGTCTTATGAGGAGAACTCTCGTTGCTCATGTAGACTACATCTACACTCAGGGGAAAAAGAAATCACCATGATATAAATTGGAAAGTAATTTTGGATTTCGATCTGGAACATAAGTTTAGATGTTTAATTTGGAAGGGTAGCTTTTTCTATTTTCGAATGTTCACAGCTTTATATAACTCATATCTAACTTATATCGATCGATGACTTCTAGCTTAATGCTTTATATATATTATAAATATTTGCTCTATATTTTGTTGTACATTAATCATCTCTTCTATATTAATTTACAACACAAACAAGAACATATATAGAGAGAAAGAGATCGCACACTTCAAATCAGTATTTGAATTCATCCAAACCCTAATATTTATTAAAAACGATTCATGTGATCATATATGATCGATCGAATTCTAAGGTTAATTTCAACTCCTTCAATAGTTCTTTAATTTGAAATTATTAAATATATAAATAAAGAATATGATACATATCTTAATATGACCTTAACTATTTGACGGATTTTTCTGACATAATTCTCTTAAAGAATAGTTCTGTACTTTTGGTGGTGGAATTTTTGATATTCACATATTTCATCCTGATATATTCACGATATAATAAGTATTATTTAACGTGTTCTTGACTCTTTAGATTAAAAAAAACGTTTTTTTTTTGATATCCAGTGTCATTAAAACGTAATTGTTTCTGATATTCACGAAATTTAAGTGCGTTGAGAAGGTTCTAATTAACTTGATTATTCTATTTTTCTAAACCCTGCTTCATAAGTATTTATAGGTCGATTCTTCGTATTTTTAGTCTTAATTAATTGGGCCTCGACGTACTTCGGTCTATTCTTCTAAGGTCCAAGATCGAAACCTGGGGTAGGTATCATCCCTTCCCCAGAGGGAGAGATATGACTTATGGGTTTGGACCTAGACATATTTGGACCTTGGGTCAAAACATGTTCTTCTATAAGAGGAGGCACTCAACTAGCACATGACCGAATTATTGAGATTGAAGGGGTAAGATTTTGCCTACAAAATATTTTTCTCCAAAGAGAGAAAAGTGTTCGAGACACGAATACTCATTATCTTCTAATGCTCTGTAAAAATATTTACAGAAAGGGAAGAAAATCCAAAAAAAATCTTGTTTAAGCCCCTTGTTTACGACCCACGCCCCCATGCATACTTACTCCCTTTATTTATTATTTGAGATCTAATATTTGTTATACATAATGTACATAAGTAAATAAAATATATATAATAAAACTAAAACCTTAAATCTCAACAAGTCATATATATCAAGTTGTGTTTTATTTTATAACTTCAATCAAATTTTATTATCCAAAATCATGAAGAAGATATTGAATAAATTTTGGTACCAAAAGTCAAAAGAAATATACAGTAGTTCTATTAAATCAACGGAAGAAGAAAAAAGATTCTCATTTTCCCACACTGTTCTGCGCCCTACCATTAACAACTGTGCTTACATAATCAAAATAGTCAAAGTCCAAATCAAAGTATATCTAGATCAGTAGTTCCCATTCGATTCTTCAAAGAAGAACACATTAAAATATTTTAGACAAGTTAATTACAGTGATACACATAAATATATAATTATATAAAATGATTCGATATTAATTATGATTAGCAATTTAGCATGTTACGAAATGATTAAGTTGCGTAAATAAGATAGAGAATTGAAGAGTGATGAAATAGTTCAATCTTCTAAAATCTAACTAGTTCTACCATTCTAATTTCCAATGTTGATCCTATCTTTCAATCAATAATAGTGATGGTGTGTGAAATTACAAACGGATGCAAACACACAACTCTTCCCCTCTCTCTTTAGTATCAATCTTCTCTCCTGTTATCAACCCCTTCCTCTGTTGGACCAGGGGAGTTATTTATAGGTTTTGACATCCCTCTTGCCTTCCTGATCGAGCCTCTTTTGGCCCAAGCTTTTCGTGCGGTCGGGGCCATGGTCTGCGATATTTCGTGCTGTCAAGCCCAATCACACATAAATATTTTGGACGGGAAAATGAAAAGATAACAGTGGAATCAATCATGATAAATTATTTAACAATAACTCCGGAAAGTAACTGGTTTTATACTTTATATATATAGGGTTTGTTTTTTAGTGCAGTCAGATTAAGTGCGGCCAAATAATCTAGACTGTGTGATTTATTTTGTGGGGCTCGGGATTTTGAAATTTTATTTTTATTTACTTTTTGTGTGGACCATTAGATCTATCTTTGACCATTAAAATCAGGTGCACACCAGGTCGCAGTCCCACAAACTATGCATATAACTATATAACATGGTGGAAGAATACCAAAGTCATTGATTTTAGGTTTTTTAGCTGTAATTTGTGTATTTTCTATTTTAATAAATTAAAGTAGATTTCGCAAATTAAATAGTATGTTTCTAACCTAATCCTAATCCTAAAATAATAAATACAGTCTTTAAAAAAATGACCAACAATTTGGGCCTATTCTCTTCTTTTATGTTTGATCTTATTATCTTTAGTGGGCTTTTATTGGTCTCGTATTAACCAATTACAACTCCCGTCTTCCAGATTCTTTGCCGCCCGACGCCTGCTGTACCTGATTCGTCAAGAAGCAGCCGAGATGTTGTTCTGGAGGAGTAGGAGAGGTTTTCTGTCGCTTCCCATGGTAATCGGGGCTGTCGTGTAAGTTATCCTCCTACATAAAAAATACAAGGATATGCATTTTCCATCTCTCTGTCTCGATAATCCGGTTTGACGAGGTCGATTTTATTTTGGGGTTTCAACTTCGTGGGATTGTAGTAGGAATGTTTTTCAAAGGAAATTCTGATTAAGATGTTTATCAGTTGGATTTTTTGTGTGTGTAGAATTGGCATGGTCTCCGGTAAAGCCATATTCGGACCTCCTCTCGAAGAATATTGGGGAAAGAGGCAACAGGAAGAAAGAGAAGCAAATGAAAGAATTGATGTTGCAGCAAAATGACTATTTTCATAATCCGGAATGAGAATCAACAGAATAACGGAAAACAGCGTCTTTGTGGTGGTGATTGGATTCTTTCTGAATGTTTGTTTGTTTGTTTCAATGAATAACAAGTTAGAAAAAGAAAAGAAAAAAAAAATTGAGGTTTATTTATTTGGAATTTTGGATAATGAAAGAAACGAAAAAAATCAAGGACTAAAAAGTGAATGCGATGCGCATGCCATATACGCAGACATCAAATTCGAAGGTGACAGCATCAACCCATCTGACGTCGACTGTATTCCATTTCCTCCTACCTCGAATTTCAAAGGATCGGCACAAGCTTGCTGGTTAAGAAAGTCAAGTGGTTCGGGGGCAGCTTCTCTGAATGTCGAGACAGATGATGTTGCGCCGGTGAGGCTCTGGACAAGCTGACGAAACCCTCTTGGTTCTACTTTGTATACCTTGGGAGGGACTGGAGGGTTCACTGGTGATCTCCTCCATTGTTTTGAAGATGATTTTTTCACGCCAAGTGGTTTGGAATCGTGATCGTGGTTGAAGGAGTGAGTATTTGTGTGACGAAACATGGTTGGTTGATTGTGTTTGATTTTGACGATGGAATGAATGAATGTCTTGTTTATTTCGACGGTGGTTGTGGTAGTGAATGGTAATATGTTATATACTTTATAGATTACATACAAGGTGTGAATGGATAACTTTGATGACAAGGTTGGCGTCATCGGATGTAATTTTTCATCTGTCGAATACCTTTTTTTTAGTCAAATATGGTGTGCGGAATAGTCAAAATCACATTTCATTTTAAAATTCTCTACCTACCTATCTATTTACTGTCCCCCGCCGTCAATTTCTCGTGCCATAATTGTTTTTATTTTACATTTAAAGTTGTCGAACGTGGGTTGATTCAAACCCGAATTTGTCGATTTTAAAATAAGCCCATGGAAACCCGAACCACACACAATCCTATTTCTAGATCTACCATTATATGAATTATGAAACTAGAGATTGGTGGGTGCATGTGAAATAAAATGCGTTCTTGAATAATTTTCATTAAATGCTACAGACTGACCTCAAAAACTTAGAAAATTACAACAAAACCAACTTCGAAATTCTCTTTTTACCCAACAAATCGTCACCTAATATCCATTATCCACCACTCAAAATCAAATCGATGGTCTTTTTCTATGGGTCTCAAATCTCAATGGTCTTCTAAATATTAAACCTAATGGGCCAATGAGAATAGGGCCTGGACTATATGTTCAACAAATTAAAACTGGTTAAGTTGATTATTATAGTTAGATTTAAAGTTAGGTTGTGTTTGTAATTTTGTATTTATAAAAATCATGTGTCTTTGCTTTGCACGGTTGCACCTAATAATCTAATATTGAATATTGGGACCATTTTGATTAATTTGATTGGTTTAAATTACAAATTAGTTTGATTAATTTAAAAATAGAATGAGTGAGTGATTGGGTTTGAAATGAGTCTTAAAAGATTAGGTCAGACTGTAGCTGTGTCTGTGTCAGTGATTATCATGGGCCATGCTCATTCATGCACGCATACAAGAACCCATCCAAGTTTTCTGGCTTTGTAGCTCCATGCACATGTCATGATCTACCAGGCTTCTTTTCTAAGCATTTGAAAACCGTGCATTCCATCACTTTTTTTTTTTTTTTTTTTTGGATCTATCGTAAATTAAAGTGATCGATCGAATAGCAATCAATTTGATGGATGATTCTGAGAGATGTAACAAATTTGATTTGTTCATTCACAAAACGATTACAGTGATTACATCGATTAAGCAGAGCTTCTGTCTGTGTCATTGGATTGTTTTGGTGAGTTTGCATTTTGAAATGAAATGAGTGTCGGAGTAATTCAGACTACAGAGCTTCAGCAATTCCGCAGCTCGTTGCTTCAATGCGGGATTGCATCCACTTTGGATCAGAAGCAACAGTTTGGCTGCCAGTCCAGCATCGACCGCCGTCGAAGCACAATCTCCGGGTGAGATATTACAAACGACCCAAAGGATAGACAGTGAGTAGTGCGTGCACGATTCCGACATTCTCATCAATGGCTTCACTAGATTGGGTATCGTCTGTGGGCAGTCTTTCAGAGCCGATTTCCCTTCTGGGATGGTCGATAGAGCGTCCAACGTGTGCAACGCGCACTCCATGCATTCCGGCCTCAAATTCGGCAATATCTCGATCAGTTGGGTGACGGCGCCGACGCTCACGATTAGATTCCAAATCTGTTTGTGATTCTGGGAACATATCATCTTCAACAAACTCAAACCAGCTGACACTCCGTTGGGTTGTTTCTTATCCTTCACCAGCCTTAACAATCCAACCAGAAGACTCAAACTTGAAACCATCTCTGACCGGAAATTCTTCTCCACCATCAGCATTTCGATAAGTCTCGTGCAATTGATCTTCGTCTCGCCCGTTCCCTCGTTCAAAATATCCACAACCAGCGAGATCCGAGCAGGTTGCATCAGATTCTCCTTCGATTCCGAATCTAACGGTAAGTTAACAAGAATCGCAATTGCTTCGGATCCAACGGCATGAGACGTGAATGGACCCAACAACGAAGACAACACGGCAATACCGCCGCAATCCACCACCGACTTCTTTGCAGAATCATTACCCACTACGGCTCTTTGCAGCTCCTTTAGGGTGTGAATCCTCGCCTGTCCTTTAACTTTCTTCTTCAAAATCTCCAACAATTCCGCGGCACGCCCCTGCACACCCTCGGATCGTTTCTTCATAGACAGGTACTTCTGCAAGAACCATGTGCAGATAAGCTGGTGGAGCGTTGTGTTGGGTGTGACGGCATCGTCCCACAACTCCTGCATGGTGGTCGGACAAGTCAAATGCCCCATGGAGAACCATTTCAAGATGTTGGGTCGTTCGTACGTCTGCCCAGTGCAGAGAGTCACAGGATCCAGCATGGGCTCGAGCGATATCGGGCAGATGAAAACCATCGGAATACATACGCCGTCTTCCGAATCGACCACCTGTTCGATCATTTTCCTCAGATCCAGCTTCTCCTTTGTGTCAAGTCCTCCGCCACAGCCCATCCCGCCGCCGAGGATTCCATCTTTGACCGCCGTTTCTAGATCTATAATCTGGGCACCTCCCTCCAAATTCCACGAAGGATGATTCGGACACTGAGGCATATCTCGTATTGATAATTATCAACAACTGGGAACAAGAACAAGAAGGAAAATGCGGCACGAAGAATGACTGAATGAGAATGGGAATGAAAAGAAGTGAAGAAATGGAGGTAGTGTAGTGGTGGGTTGTCTACTTCCCTTCAGTGTTCGGAGTGACAGAGTTGAGAGTTGAGAAGATGGAAGGAAAGGAAAAGAAAGTTCCGATGTGGTTGCAAAGGTGTCCCTGTGTTTGTTCTATAACTTTTTTTTTGACCACTGTTATGATGAGCAGCACTAACACTAGCAGGTTTGTTCTTGAAGCCGTGGGGTGTTCTTGTTGTGTGGTAGATGTCATCATCACCACCACACGCATCACAGAGTTATACTATAATCAACCCCAGAAACCTGAATAACTGAGCCAAACCGAATCCAAAAGCTCTCCCACCTCTCTCTGTTCCGCTCTCTCACGCACACCTCCAAACCGAGCAAAAAGGTGAAATCATGAACAACAAAATCTAACCCAGATCGTAAAAACAGTAGAAAAGAAGAAAACACACCCAACAACGGTGCAAAATGAAATAACAAAGCAGCGAAGAAAACCAGTGAGAAGGAGATCCAACCTTGTTTGAAAGAGGAGGAAGGAAAGAAGGAAGGAAGGAGTAAGGAGGAACAAGAAAAGAAAACTGTTTGTTGGTTTGGGTGGTGTGTGGGAGTGATGTAGGAAGATGTTAGTTGTTGTCTATTGGATATGGTGACGGTGACCGGATGCAACCATGGTATTGACTGTACAGTTCCCCATCTCAGTCTCGACCCGCGTAACAACACGTGCAGTCACGTCACATACCGCCGTAATCGTTTCATAAACCTAATAAACCCTTTATTCATTTCTTAATTTCTTCATCTAATTACGACTCATTTGACAACATCATGTGCACAGCTCGCTGTTACTGGCTCCACCTTATAGTGTTACTACTTACTGCATCACTGCTGTTTATGTTCAACAGTAGAAGAAAACAACAGTAAAGCAGTTTTACCCGGCTCTTCCTTGCTTCCTCCTCCTCCTGTTTCAGCTTCTGCTACTTGCAGCTGCTTCAGTCCCCCCCCCCCACTGTGTCCTTCAACAGTTGATAAATTACACTCACGGGTTGGCTAGTTGGCTGGGTCATATTGCAGAACCAAGATGAGAATTAACTCAATTAAGATGGTTAGATGGGTGAGTTACTTCTAAACTGGTTTGGTTACTGTTCATCTTCCTGTTCTATTCGTATTCTGTAAAATAAAGATGGAAGTGAAACACGTGATTTTGTTTCTTGCTTGCTTTTTTTTATATATAAATAAAGAATTTCTGTTGCTTTTTTATGTCATAAAATATACAGTTCCAGTCTTCCAGTCCAGATCAGCAGTTTGACCGTTTCTGTGTCTATTCTTGCTGGTTGCCTCGTGGTTTTCTTCAGTCACCGCTTTGGGCGTTTGACTGGGTTTTTTAAATTTAAAAGACGTCTTTTTTTTTCTTTCTTTTTTCCTTTAAAGTTTGAACATAAAAAAAAAAAAATTAAAGATGTGTTCAATTCAACAAACATTTAAATTAAATTAATCTCATTATAAAACCAGGGACCAAGGATCTGATTTTAATAGTTTAAGAAGAATGGACCGATGGAATCGTGAATTTTTATAAGTGGTCAAACATAGAAAATGGCATCAAGACTCAAGATCTGTGTAACTTTGGTCTTTATTTGGGATCCTCTCACGTGTAAGACTGCTGTATACTAAAAACGAGGATGAAGGAAGATGGGTAACTGCAACAATAATTTAATATAATATAACAAAACTCCCCTAGGTTTCTCATTTTTATTCTAAATTGGGTCCAAAATTAGGTCCAACAGAGTCCAAAAACCCACTTACCATTATCGGATTGATTCGTCTATTTACGTCATTTTAACTATTCCTGATTTCCAGCAGTCCGTTTACATATCCGGTAGAATTCAAAAAGAATTGAAGTTGATCTCAGAAATCTGTTTACCAATCTCTGAAATAGCAAATTCGTCCATAAGTATGTCAGTATGAGACACCATTGCCAATTTCACTGTTTTAAACCTCTGTTCCTTCACTCCTTCCCACATTCTCTCCGCCGCCATTAAACTCTTCGTGTTTACAGTCCCATCTCCGTCACCATACACGATTTTCGGCTGCTCGTCAAAACCATTCTTCCCATATACCAATAACTCCGCGGTGTCTACTCCGCTTCCGACGAAACTCGTGATCGGAACCATAGGGGGCTTCGACTGCTCATCTTCTACCAATGGAACAATCCGTTTCTTGTAAAGCTCGACGCCTTCTGGGTACCCAATGTCTTTCAAGAACGTCGTCATGTTGGAGGCTTTGTAGCTACCCTTCTCGGAGATTACCAAAGGTTTTTCATCGTCGAACACCTTTGATGAAGGGAGAAGCCAAAGATTGCTTTCCCAGGATCTCTGTTCGTGTCTTACCGTAAGTGGATCCACCAGCGGAACGCCTAGAGTGTACCCAGACGCATAGGTTAACATCACCTGAACTGCACCTCCCCATGGCGTTGACAGTGCAATGAAGTGTTTGATGTATTTTTTCCTCCAAGACAATGGATTACGGTTGAGGAGATGGAGGACCAACAGACCACCCATGCTGTGGGAGACGATAATCACCGGTTTGCCACCGTTGGAATTGGTTGCGTTCTCGATCAATTGTTTCAGATCGTTCAAGTATTGCGTACCCACACGACATGGAACACCCTTCGCAGCAAGGCCATACCGGAAGTCATGTGGTGCTCCGAAGAGATTTTCTTCCTCTCTATAACCCATGTCTTTGAAACTCTTTACCAGCGTGTCCATATACTCCGTCGTACCTCTGCGAGCAATAATCATACATCAATGCATCGATCGTAGTTCGCAGATATCAGTTAATCGTAATGCATATGTATATCAGTACTTAAATCTTGGAACGCTGCAAAGGAGGCTTGTGGTAGATCCGAAGAAGGGAACCCGCGTTTCAACTCCCACGGCGTTTCGATAATCGTCAAGTTCGGTATCAAATCGAAGAGTCAGACGTTCTGCGAAGCATTTAGCAAAAGGCGGCAGAAAGATGGAAAGGTCGAACCAAATGCGGTACCATTTTTCGTTTCTAGTGTCACTTCGAATCCATGGATCGCAGATGAAACTAGACGAGCTATATGAATTGGTGAGGCGTGCCTCCAGCTGATTGCCGCCGCTCCCCGGGACAAGAATTAGAGGATGTAGACCGTGGTTGGATCCGGTAGAAGCAATGCATAGCATCGGCGTCAACATGAATTGATTAAGTGTAAGATCGATAAGAAAACAATACAGTCGCTGCTACTCAATTCCAATTGGATTAAGATATTAAAGTGATGATGAGAATTGTGTGGCTGAAAATTCATCACTCTAGCTTTGATCGGCAGTAATAGAATTTAAATTGTGGTCAAACCAGGTAGGCCTGGATTTGGTTCTCCTTTGGGCTTAAATTGGGCCTAGTCCTTTTAAGGTTCATTTGTAATTAATAATTAGGTGTTCATCTGATTATATTTATCTAATTAAAAAAATACAGTTAATGTGTTTAAAATTGAAATCAACCTAATCCTTAGACTACCAATTACCGCAAACATCTACGTCGATCTTACCAATTACCAATATACCATGTTGGCGGCTGGTCGTTGGCGGCCACGTCCATGTTTTTAGGTCCATATCACTTATCTATTTAAGACTTTAGTTGAGTTTATTAAATGAAATTGGTTGAGTATCTTTTTGGATTGCTAGAGATGGAAGAAGATGAACAGTGTGGAATATTGAAAAAGAAGACGTTGGAAGAAAAAATCAAGAAAAAGAAGTAAGAGAGATGGTGACATGATGGTAATACCGATGAAGGACTGTGGGAGAGATGTGAAGGACGATTCGGAAAGAAAAAAAGAAAGTCTTGACAGAGAATAAGAGAGAAAGGAAGAAATATGACATTTACGTGAAAAAACTTATATTAGCAGAAGAAAACGATTATATAGCAGTACAATGTCTAATTATATAGGTATATCGATCAGCGAGTAATGTAAGGACAAAGGAGAAAAAGGATTGAATGGAAGGGATAGAGAAAAATGACAAAATTAAGCGCAGAACAGAAGAAAAAAATGTACACTGAGGAAGAAGAAGTAGGTAGTGGTAATCAAAAGTAGATGATAACAAAGAGAAATTATGAGAGATAGGGAGAGAGAAAAAACAAAAAGCTACCAAAGGACAGAGGAAAAGTCAAAATAAAGGTTTTGAAAATGAACAACTGGTGAAGGTTTTAAAGGAGTGATCATGATTGATTATGAGAAAATGGACGGACGAGATGAAGTTCTTACATGAGAACCAAAAAGAGCGTTTCACCTCTTTTTTTTTGTAGCGTTTAAATTGTGGTCAAACCAGGTAGACCTGGATTTGGTTCTCCTATGGGCTTAAATTGGGCCTAGTCCTTTTAAGATTCATTTGTAATTAATAATTATGTGTTCATCCGATTATATTTATCTAATTAAAAAATACGGTTAATATGTTTAAAATTTAAATTAACCTAATCCTTAGACTACCAGTTACCGTAAACATCCACATTGATCTTGCCAATTACCAATATAACATGTTGGCGGCTGGCGGCCATCGTCCATATGTTTTAGGTCTATAACACTTATCTATTTAAGTCTTTTTGTATTGCTAAAATTGTAATCATTAATTTTTAGACGGTAACAAATTAGCAACTTATCCAATAAAATAATATTAGTTGTAGTAAAAGTCAATACTCAATAACGTATAATTTCGTATAATTTTAAAATAATATTTAAATTTTTTTAGAGAACCTCGCTATTAATTATATATTTGTCAAAAAATGATCGTTCATTTAATCATTTTGTTCCTACAATTCTGCAAATTATTGACGCTAAAATATATGTTATTTGATTCAAATGCAATTTCTTGTTGAATTCTTAATTAATCGTAAATTGAAAAACAATTTTTGTTGAAAATGAAAAACAATTTCCAATGTCGTGTCAGATTATCCATCTTATTTTCTGATCCAACGATCTAATTTCACAAATCTATTTAATGTCATCCAATCCAATTAAATCTTCTGCAAATAATCATCCATGGCGGCTACAACGGCAGTAACACTTGTTGTATTATTCTTAGCGTTTGTAGCGAATCTTGTCCATGCCTCTCCTCCCGGACCAATGGTCACATGCTCCTCCGGCAACACAACCTGCATCGTTTCAAACGCATTAGGTAGCTTCTCCGACAGAAGCACTTGTGATGTTGCTTCAGTTGCGTACCCTACGACAGAGACGGAGCTCTTTAATGTTGTCTCAGATGCATCATTACGGAAACAGTACATGAAGGTCGTCACTGTGTACTCCCACAGCATACCGAAGTTATCTTGCCCCGGTGGCCAAAGTGGATCGGGGCTTGCGATAAGCACTTTGTATTATGACAAGGTTTGTGGATGTTTGATTTGAACATATAATTATATAAGTATGTTTGGCTTTCTTTAATTAGTGATGTTGGTTAAATTGAAGGTGTTGGAGGTGGATTTGGAGGCAAATCAGATGACTGTCCAGTCCGGTATTAAGCTCGGTGATTTCATCCAAGCAGCAGCAGCTGTGGGTTTGGCACTACCGTACACGCCGTATTGGCTGGGGATAACAATTGGCGGCCTCCTTGGAACGGGATCTCACGGGAGTTCTCATTTTGGGAAGGGATCGGCCGTACATGAGTATGTGGTTAGAATGAGGCTTGTGGTCCCTTCCCAGTCCGGTGCAAGGATAATTGATCTCGGAGAAAATGACGATGATCTTTTGGCCGCCAAGGTTTCTCTCGGCGTGCTTGGCGTAATTTCGCAGGTGACACTGCAGCTACAACCGATGTTCAAACGAACTATAACAAACCGTGTTATATCAGATGTTGATTTTGAATCAGCTGTGGCATCTTTTGCGGCAAAAACTGAATTTGGAGACGTAACTTGGTATCCATCACAAGAAAAAGTTATGTTCAGGGACGATGATAGAGTTCCTCTCTCAACTCTCGGTGCCGGAATAAATGACTTCACCGGATTCCGAGAACAACCATCCTTTCTAATTACGACCACAAGAATTGCAGGTTTTTATTTCTTCCATATAATAATCGTACGTTTAAATTAATCCCATGTATATATGATACATGTGTTACATATGCATGCAGAGGAACTGGCTGAATTTGCAGAAGATTCATTGGCAAAATGTTTGCTAGCCAAGGTTTACGTTACGACATTGCTGGAAACCGGATTGGGTTACGAGAACAATAACGGTCGTTTTTTAGATTTCACAGGATATCCGATTATAGGTAACCAATCTGACTTGCAAGCTGCGGGATCATGTTTAGACAGCAACGAGAACAACCTTCTGACTGTATGTGCATGGGATCCTCGGATCAAAGGCTTAACATATCATCAGACTGCTGTTAGCATTCCGGTAACTTCCATCGTTGATTTCATCGGAGACGTGAGAAAACTGAATGAAGCAAGGCCGGGGTCTCTTTGTGGAACCGAACTCTATTCTGGCTTCTTAATGAGATTTGTCCGTAACTCTACTGCGTATCTTGGAAAGACTGAGGATGCAGTTGAAATAGATATAACTTACTACCGATCAGAAAATGGCACCGTTCCCAGACTCCATGAAGATGTCTTGGAGGAGATTGAGCAAATGGTATTGTTTAAGTACAATGGCTTACCTCACTGGGGAAAGAACAGGTATGAAATATATATATACTTAAATCCATTACAATTAATTAAATCGACATAAATATTGATCATATAATTATATACAGGAACATCGGGTTCATGGGGATGAGAGAGAAGCTCGGATCCAAAGGGGACAAGTTTGTGGATGTGATGAACAGATTTGATCCTGAAGGCTTGTTCTCCTCCGACTGGAGTGATGCAGTGTTGGGTCTAAGATCAAAGACTCCGGTCATAGATGGCGATGGTTGTGCATTGGAAGGGTTGTGCATTTGTTCTACAGACAACCATTGTGCCCCTTCACGAGGCTACTTGTGCCGCCCAGGGATCGTGTACACGGAAGCTCGAGTCTGCCGGAAGACTAGTAGGGTTGTACCGGAGATAGAAGAAGCTGATTACGAAAGATCAGAATTATAGTTTGTGGAAAGTCGGTAAATATTTGGAAAAAAATGTATTGGATTTGGACCTCAACTTTAAAAAATAATAAATAAAAATAGAGATTTGGTATTGACCGATTAGGATTTTTGGGTCCAGCAGCCCATGAAAATATGGATCTTAATAAACCAATTTATCAATTTGGTACCTGGATTAGTAGCGGGGACCGAGAATGGAGAAGGGGAAAAGAAATTCTAGGTTTCACGAGGCACTACAGAAGATTTATTTTCCACCATCTCCCTCACCCCAGAAATCATCTCATAATTCTCTCCGTTTCTACGTGGACAAAGAATCGGAAACGGAAGGATCGAATTCGCTAAACCCTATCGAATTGGGTATGTTTTCTTTTTCGCGACGACTCTAGAAATATATAAAAGTTTGATTTTTACTTCCAATTACCAGCCAATGTGTGTGATATGTATTTAGTGGTCGACGATGAGGATGATTTTACTATAAAACTCACACGTTCTCAGAGAAAAAGAATTCGAAAGAAGAAGCTGAAAGAAGCTGCTTCAGCTCGCCGGACGAGATTCATTGGGCCAAAACAGCTGCCATCTCCGGCGCAAAATGTGGAGTTTTGAAAAATAGATTGCACGTGTTCAAAATAGATTCCATCTATTTACGTCGATATGTGTTCATGTTTATGAATTTAAGATATGATGTATAGATAGCTCATAGCCGTTTAAAATTGATAGTTTTACGTGTAGGCAGCATAGCAAGTTAGGATATTATGGGAGAAGGAAAAGGAGAGAAGAAGAGAGAAGCCATTTTCGAATTATGTGATTTCCCTTTTTCGAAGGAATCACATACGGCCATCGTGTAGCTTCATAGGAAGTAAATTTAGAATGTGGGATGAGTTTTCCCTTATTAAAATATTGGAAAGACCATACAATGTTCTCAAAACTTATATCTTGAAAATACCTCTTATAAAGATACATAGAATCAATATTAAATAGTTAGAGTAGAAAATATGGGGTAGCATTTACCAAAGTTTAGGATTTGGAGGAATTTACATGTTTATTTTATTTTTATATTTACGTTTTGAAATCAATAAATTATCGATTTTAAACACACAAAAAAACATAGCAAATTAGCCACCCATAAATTAAAAAAGTTGTTGCTAAGTGAAGCAGTCCTAATCACACAAACTGAAATCGAAGATGTATTCAACGATTCTTCAGAGATTAAAAAAATAATTGAATCAGATTCAGACTCATCATCAGATTTAGAAGATGCTGAAGAAAT
The DNA here is from genome assembly GCA_001185155.1 of Zostera marina. Taxonomy (NCBI): domain Eukaryota; kingdom Viridiplantae; phylum Streptophyta; class Magnoliopsida; order Alismatales; family Zosteraceae; genus Zostera; species Zostera marina. The sequence goes on along the minus strand of LFYR01000167.1, from coordinate 99,436 downwards.
TACAGGATATAAAGAAATTGAAGAATCTACAGAGGAGGAAGAAGAATTGGAGGAAAGTCGTCCTATCAGGAACCGACGTATACCAGAGAAGTTTAAAGACTTCGACATGTCTTTGGGCAATGACTTTGTGATTAAAACTGATCACAGGACTTTAAAAAATCTTTTGACCCAGGTAATACAAACCCCAGAGCAACAAGATTTTTTATATAAGCTCTTAGGATTTCAGTATTCAATCGAGTATAAACCTGGGAGAGAAAATATTGTGGCAGATGCTTTGCCCAGATCCTTAAATGAAGTAGAGAATGAAGAGGGAGAGAGTTTTAAAGTCCCATGTTCTAGTTATTTACAACCTATTTCTACTGTTATCAGTGATTTAATACAGAAAATCAGATGGGAGGTGGGTATTGATCCTAGGACAGCTGAAGTTCTCAAGAAATGCCAAGATATAAAGGAGAAAAATTATTCTAAAAAAAATGGGCAGGTATTTTTCAGAGATAGAACATTTCTATTTCCTGATTCACCATTAATTCAGAAAATTCTTGGAGAATTCCTTTCCTCCAGTTTGGGTGGTCATGCGGGTATAGAAAGAACATTAAAGAGAATTAAATATATATTTTGGTGGAGGAAGATGAAAAAAACAGTGAAGAAGTTTGTGGAAAATTGCATTGTCTGCCAACAAACCAAATCCACAAATTCTAAACCTCAAGGCCTTCTCATGCCTTTACTAATCCCTCAAAAGGTTTGGCAAGATATATCAATGGATTTTATAACAAATCTGCCCAAGGTAAAAGGAAAAACTGTTATAATAGTAGTTGTTGATAGATATTCTAAATTCTGTCATATGGGAGCATTTCCTATAAATTTTAATGCAGTTATGGTGGCTGACCTGTTTGTTAATATCATTGTGAAATTACATGGATTTCCTTCATCTATTGTTTCCGACAGATATAAAGTGTTTACATCAAAATTCTGGAAAGAAATCCACAAATTGAGCGGCACCACATTGAATTTCTCTTCTGCCTACCACCCAGAAAATGATGGCCAAACTGAGGTTGTCAATAAAGTAATAGAGATGTACCTGAGAGCATCAGTTCATGACAACCCTAAGAGGTGGCTTCAAATGCTTCCTTGGACTGAGTTATGGTACAACTCAACATTCCATTCAGCACTTGGAATGACACCCTTTGAAGCTCTTTATGGAAGGGAGGCTCCTTTACTTCCACACTATAATCCTGATGAAGCAGTTGTATCGGCAGTAGAATCTGATCTGAGGAAGCAAATTTTAGAAAAAGTTCAGAAAAATTTAAAAGCTGCGCAAGAAAAGATGTAGGCCAATGCTGATAAAAAAATGACAAAGGTAGAGTCTAAAGAAGGGGACTGGGTATTTGTCAAGTTACAACCCTACAGACAAAAGTCAATCTTTTTGAAAATCCATCAGAAACTCGGTCTTAGATTTTTTTGGTTCTTTTAAAATTGTGAAAAAAAATAATGTTGTTGCCTACTGATTGAAACTACCAGATGAAGGGAAAATTCATCCAACTTTCCATATCTCAAAATTGAAACTTTACAGAGGTGCTGATTCAGAAAAAGAAAATGTGAAATTTCCAAAAAATTCCATCCTTAATCAGCCCATTTTACATCCAGTAGCATTCAAAGAATACAGGGTGGTTTATAGGAAGGATAAACAGATCCCTCAGTTACTAGTTCAATGGTCAGAATCTCTTCCGGAAGATACAACATGGGAGGACATCGCTTCCTTACAAAAGCTGTGTTCGGATCTCCACCTTGACGACAAGGTGTTACAGGAGGGGGTGAGTCATGAAGCAGTCCTAATCACACAAACTGAAATCGAAGATGCATTCAACAATTCTCCAGAGATTAAAAAAATAATTGAATCAGATTCAGACTCATCATCAGATTTAGAAGATGCTGAAGAAATTACAGGATATAAAGAAATTGAAGAATCTACAGAAGAGGAGGAAGAAGAATTGGAGGAAAGTTGTCTTATCAGGAACTGACGTATACCAGAGAAGTTTAAAGACTTCGACATGTCTGCTAAGTAAGTCAAGTAGTAGTTAGTATTTCCATTTTTCAATTGTTGTCTTTTCATTTCAAAAAAACAATTTAGGTAACTCTGTTAGTCGGAAACTTTCAATTCCGAACCGACATGTAACATCCCTATATATAGGGCACCATGTAATTTTTTAAAAAAGTATCAAATAAAGTTTAAAGTTTTCCCTTACTGAAATCAGAGGGCTAAATTCCCGCGCTGCTCCAGTTTTCACGTTTCCAGTTTCCAGTTTCCAGTCCGGAATCCGTATCTCCATTGCTCCGTTCTGACCAATCTTATCGTGGAATCAAATGCCAACTCCTGGAGAATACTTCATGTACCTGCGATCTTCTCCAACTTCGAATTTAGTACTTCTGTTGGAATTCCTCAAAGCTACGTAGTGGTAGCGTTGCTCCGTCTCTCAATTAAAGATGGAACTCCGATCTGTTGATCGGAGACTTCCATCCTCGGACAGGTGATCTGCATTTATTCCAAAAAAGTTTTTTAGTCTCCCAAAATCTAGATCGTTAACACTCCGATCTTGGATCAGGGACGATTTAGATAAATTAGGTCATTGCTTACAAACAATTCCCTAAATTCGATCTAGGATTGTTTCACTAAGTTGGCTGATGAGTAGGTGTCAAGGAGGATTAATCTGTACTCTATATGGCTTGTGAGTAAATTGATATAAAATCATAATATTATTTATAAACCAAATTTCTAATGAGTATCTGTTTTTAATGCTCTTTGTGAACGAGTTCAATTAGATTTTTCAATTTATTTTTTGTTTAGATTGAGATTTAAAATTTGTGTTTTCAATGTCTCTCTAAACTCATGTGTCAATATTTTGCGTATTTCAATAAAAATAAAATGTGGAATTGAATGAGAGGTGTTCTCTAAAAATTGAATTTGATCTTTGAAAATATTAAAAATGTTAGAAATTTAGAATGGGACCCAACCTCATTCCATTATTTACTTGTTACATTGCTTTTACATATAAGTTAATAAAAGGTTTGTAGTATATCTTGATTAAATCTAGATAAGTAGATGACATGTATAAATTATCTGAAATCTTCTAATTAACATGATAACATCCATTGAGATAAAATATTAAGGGTGGAGCCAAGATTTAATTGAACAAAATTAAAGGTGAAGCCACAGTCTGCCCCTGTTATATTTTTCAAGACGGGTCACGGGCCAAGGGTGCCCTGTTCTCATTCTTATATCATATGTATTATCTATATGGGGATGCAAAATCGAACAACGCGGTTTGGCTTGATTAGACTCAAGCTCATGCCTGACAACTAAACTTGTCAGACCAATATCAAGCAAGCTCGAGCTGAACCTCATCAAGCCAAGCTCAGCTTGTTTGAAGTTAAAATGAAATGAGTATACACGTCTATAGAAGATTAGGAGTGAAAATATTTTTTTAAAAATACAATTAAATTTTTTATAAAAAATAAGTCTTTTATCTTTCTTCAGTCCTAAGTCCTAACTTAAAAATTAAACCGTTCTTCTTTAAAGACAATAAAACAAAATCGAATCATTGATAATTTTGGTATACTTAACAACAATATATTTAAAAAAGTTTAAAGCTTGTTAGTTCGATTCTTATATAATATAATTTTTTTCTTACAAACAAACTCTTCTATGTTAAACAAACTTCAAGTTGTGTCAAGCCTATTCAAACTCAAGTTTAGGCTTGTTTTCTTATTAACAAAATTAGTCAAGACAGACTTGTTTAATTCAAACTTATCAAGTTAGGGTTAGGATCAAGCCAAGCTGGCAAGCTTATCAAAAAAAATGAGCCAAGGTCAGTAATTTTGACTCTATTAAGTCAAGCTCAAACTGATTTGCATCGAATATCTAAAAAAATCAATTGAATTTTGAAAATATATTTAAAGACTTTCTTAAAATGGACCCCATTCAATGACCCGGGGTAGGGCTTACTGCATTCACTCATAGCAATTATACATAAAACATATTAGCAAAAAAATATCATTATTCGTTATTTAAAATAAGAGATTGAGATTCTAGAGTTTATTTAGTATAATCTGTAAATGGTATATCGGAATTCGTATTTGAATTCGAATATTACTATTCGGATTCGAATTCAGATACTTAAATTGAAATCCAGATTTTATTCGATCGGATTCGGATATCCAGATAAATATATAATAAATTAATATTAATATATTTATATTATAAATAATTAAACACTTAAAGTTTTAAACCTAATTACCTAATTTATAATTATAAATATTTATAACTTATTATTATTAAATATTAACCATAACTTTAAAGTTATCCGGATTCAGATAATCGGACCCATATATAGGCATGTGTAATATGAACACGAAATCAACAATTGTTTAACATTAGTGAAAAATAAAATAAAAAATCAAACATCACTTAACATTCTTTAACATTTGGTAGTCATGGATTATGAATATCTGACATCATTTCGAATTAGATATGAAAAATGAACTTTCCAGGTTTCGTGTAAATCCAAGATCCAAAATGTGTTTCGCAACTACTACTAGAGAGAAACCTGGAAGAAGATTGCAAAAAAATCATGATCATTTTATGATAATTTATATTTATAAGGAAAATTGGTTCAGTTTCTTTAATTATTTTAAAAATCAGAAGATCGCTATGCTTACGGCTTACCCACTAATCCACTATCATTTTAAGAATTTTGGTCACAATTTTTTATTTATCTAATTTAAATGTAAAGTATATATTGATTTTTTTATTATTTACGGTTTTTCCATCACTTTTCCTCACTACTGGATTATCTGATACTCTCATTTATCATATATAATAACATTTTTCAATGTGTTAAAATTTAAAACAAGTTTTTTTTAATGCAACGTTTAAATTTAAGGATAGAAAGAGGAGACCTTAGAAAAAATAGTATAATAAAATATTAAATAAATAGGACACGATTCAGATTTCAGATAATATATATAAAATAAGATTGATAATGAGATATTTAAATCTTTCTGGTCGAACAATTAATATAAAAAATTGTCTTTTGTGAACCAAAAACAATTGGATATGATGTAAAATTGCAAATATCTCATACAATATTATTTTAAGTATCTCATCTGAATTTAGTCAAAAATAAATAAGTGGAGGAAAATTATGAAAAAAAATGGTGATTAAAAGAAAATAATATCTTAAAATACATATTTAAATGTTAAACTAAATACTAAATATATTCATAGAACAACCGAATATGGAATAAGGAGTCATTGCACATGATATTTTCATTGTTATTGCGTGTTTTTTTTATGACTATTATTGGATATTTGTTGCAATTTCCAAACTATCTTGTTGTAAAAAATAAAGTAGGGGAAAAAAGGAAAAAAATCGAGAGAACTTTTCTGTCCGATAGATGTAATTACTCTCTATTTCCAATAACGCCACGGTTACCTGACGTGTCGGTACAACCATTTAATTTCTAATGCTGTAATTGACAGCCTCGTGAGTCGTAAGCGAGAACCGAATATTCCACAAGGAAATCTCTGGATATTACATTTAGGGATTTCGACTATCAATAAAATCCCATCCCCATCCTCTTCCCTCATCCTTGCAGTTCATTACGAATTCGCCCTCTTTCTCTCTCCCAACCTTCAATACCTTATTCCCGATAACAATGGCTTTCAGGAAAACTATTCTCGGCGGTCTAAATACCATTTCTAAAAGCTACACCGTAAAATCCCTCGCCAAACCAACGCTGCTCCCCTCCGAAACTGCCCCTTTCCCCCGATTTTTCCACCAAGACCTAACAGGATCGTCGTCATCTGCTTCCACCGCCATCACCATGCCTGTCGGGGTGAAGCTTATTGACAAGATCAGGGTTCTGAGTGGAGAAAGACTCCACCTTGGTTCCATCGCTCCACCTCCTCATTCCATGACGCAGGAGGAGGTTCGAAAAGTGCTCAAAATGTCCAAGATGGAAAAGGTCAAGATGAGGCTACGAGCTGTGAAAGAGATCTCAATCTCTTATTCACAGTTCGTCCAGATTTGTTGCAGTGTAGATGGCGATGTTGATGGGACCGTCATTGCCAAAGATCTGGATCAATCTGGTGCTGTTCTCGTCATCGGCGACGTCGTCTTTCTAAATCCCGAACTGGTAATTTTACGATCCCTAATCCGCAAAAAAAAATTATTCCGATATGTTTTTGTGTCTTTGAACTTATCTTTTTCTTTTCTTATTTTTTATGTCTGAAAAATGAATATGGGTTATAGGTAAGTAGAGGGTTTATGTTGGTGAGCATTTTAGAAACCAAACTACCGAGATCTGATATGTTTTTCTCTGTTTTCTTGTCATTTTCATCTATAAACAGGGAAAAAATCGATGCTGTCTTCTTGATTTGAGTTGGAAATCATTTATCCAAATTGGAGGCCGATCGAACCAACAAATTCATTTTTTTTTTTTAATTTGATATTTTTTTGCCCTCATCATATTATCCATAAGGATTAGAATTTTCCCACTAACAAGAATACCCACCAAATCCCGACGAAACAACCAGAAAGCAGAAAAATATAAAGAAAAAAGAAGGAAGATTTATTCCTAACCATCTGTTTCATGTAGGTTGCTCGAGTCATCGAGAGTGTGATTCCGAGAACAGCCCATGCCAAAACTGCCGCAGCCACCACTGCCGACATTGACGTGGATATGGAAAATCTGAGGCAAGAATTCGAATGCATGAAGCAGGAGAAGTCTCTCATCGACTCAGACGCAATAGCATCTGTCAGGAGAGAGCTGTGGGGTGGACTTGGGTTCCTTGTGGTGCAAACCTTGGGGTTCATGAAACTGACTTTCTGGGATTTGTCATGGGACGTCATGGAACCAATCTGTTTCTATGTGACCTCTGTTTATTTCATGGCAGGCTATGCTTTCTTCCTTAGAACTTCTAAAGATCCATCGTTCGAGGGCTTCTTTGAAAGCAGGTTTGCCTCCAGACAGAAGAGATTGATGGAGAAAAGTGGGTTCGACATCCGGCGTTGGACCGAACTGAATCGTAAGTTCGGTTGCCCAGAAGAGTTGATGAAGAAGAATAGCAGTAAGGTTCCGATGTTTAATTATCACTGCCATCGGAATAAGGTTCCATCGATGTCTCTCAATGCTTCATCTTCTTCGTATTGCGATTGTCAGCGCAGGGAAGGTGATGTCATTGGAATTCTGGATTGTCACTGATTTGTTAATAATTATTATTTAAGTCTGTAAAATTAATTATATGACTTGTTAGTTCTTACCTTAGTTACCTAGTTAATACTTTAATACTTAATATTGTTGATGGATTAGTTCTAAAACAAAACAAAAAACAAGAAGAAGATATTGAAAAAACTCATCAAATTTTATGATCTGAAGAATCATCGATCCGTTTGTTCGATTTTTCTTTGCATATTCCTAAAGTTCTCGTGGGTGTTTTTAGAGTTAAATTTTTTTTATGGAAGACGTTTTTTTCTTTTACAAAATCAAACAAGAATATAAAACAGTGAAACACAACAACACGTTACCAATGGTGTCGGATGTGACATGTCTAATAAATGTAAAAATATAAAAACACTTTTAATCTTGTTTGTAATTTGGATTAGTATTTGGCTATTTGCACTTTGCATCATAATAAAAGAGACAGAAACGTATATTAACACATTATTATATTATCACTTAACTTATGTGACGGCACTTAAGCCAAATCGGGCCGGCCGGTGTCATTGTATTTCTATCGTGCTGACACCGATTTATTTATGGCGTGTTTTCAATGCCGATGGCCGACACTGACTAATTTATTTTTAATTTATTCTTCTCCAAATATCAAAATTCAAAATAGAGGAAATCGATTTTAGAAGGATAAAAACTCATGCCATAATATCAGCAAATATTCATTTTACTGTCATAAGTAATATTCATCTGTATCTTGTTAATGCTAAACTCATCTTCTTTAGTTTTGCGATGAAAGAAATTTTGCTTAAACCAGGCTATTAAGTGAATAAGCTACCACTATTTGTTGATTGAAGTTTACAGTGGAGTGAGTAAGTGGATTGCCGGGCACACTGCTGTGTCATGTGGATCCATTATTGCTGGCCTTATCTCTGATCATGTGAAATAGACGGGTAATGGTGACTGGTGACCCACCAACCTCCATTTACTTTTGTTTCGACTTTACCATTTTTACAATTTATCGCATGACCACATCAGTCTGTCATGTCGTAACAACTTGTCTGGTGGTAGGTATCGATTAAACCGAATCAAACCGGCACCGGACCGCACAAGTCATTTTCTTTCCTTTTTTTTTGTTTCTTTCCTAATTACTTATATAAGGTCAAATTTTGGTGAGATGTTTATTGTAATATGAGCTATATTATTTTAACCGTTGATTTTTTTACTTGTGAATGATACATTCTTTTACCAAAAGTAAAAAAAATATTAAATTCGTATTAAAAGTTTTCGTCTTAAAATACAATTGAATAGAAAAATATCTATACAGTTCATTTGTTATAAATTCTATATAGATTGTGACAACATCAATATAGATTAATGTTGCCGACATTAATGTAGTGGTGCGGTAGTGGTGGACACTGGATACCTTTTTCTTTCTTTATACAATTACATTTCAATCCTTTATGCAATCATGCACTTTGCCTTCAAATTAATCGGATCTCCTGCGGATCCATCAAAATAATAAAATAATCACACCCGATTCCGATTCTAATAAAAACAAACATAAATTGCTTTGGGCCTTTTAACAACTTATGACGGACCGAACAACACTCATTTTATTTATTTTAAACTCCATTACCGTTTTTTAAGGTAAATATCATATAACACCTCGTATATCTTCCCGCCATGTTTCGTAAAACAAGGGCCACACAGTTCACAATTCACCGATAGAAGGGAAAAAAACACAGGATTTTTTGTGGTGGCAGTGGAATCTGAAGAGCAGAAATGGTGGCGTTATCCGCTATCACCGCTCACCTTCCAAAACCAGAGGAATTCTACAGAAACAAGTCTTCCACGAACCCATTTTCTCCTTTTCTAGGTGGAGTAAAAAAAGTTCATCTGAGCCATGTCGAATTCAGAGGGAGAACTAGGAGTGAACCCAATAATAATCTGGTTGCTGTTTCTTCCTTGTTTTCCAGTAACAGCAAAACGGATGATGGTAACGACGACGGTGATGATGGTAAAGGGGGAAGATTCTACCTGAATTTCACCGGTTTCCCCTTTCCACTTGGCCCTTTTTTTAACAGACGTACTATAAGAACCGAGGTGGTGAAAAAACAGATATGGACGTTTGAACAAGAACAAGCATTGGGATTCAGCAGTGTGTCAACAAACATCAGAATGACAGTGATTAAGCTCCGATCAGGAGGTTTATGGATCCATGCTCCAATTGCTCCGACAAGGGAATGTGTAGAGCTGGTGAAAGAGTTGAGTTGTCCAGTTGAATTCATCATACTGCCAACATTTGCCTACGAGCACAAAATCTTCGTGGGTCCTTTTTCAAGAAAATTTCCAAAAGCGCAGATTTGGGTCGCACCAAGGCAATGGAGTTGGCCGCTAAATCTACCATTAGAATTCTTTGGAATATTCCGGGCAAGTCCCCTGGCGCATGAGAATCAAACTACTCCGTGGGCTGATGAGATCCAACAAAAGATTCTCACAGCTCCTGAAGTTGGAATCGGGCCGTATGTGGAGGTGGCATTTTATCATACAACTTCCAGAACGTTACTGGTGACAGATGCAGTGATCTATGTACCAAGGAAACCGCCGGAGTGCATCGGTAGAGATTCTTTATTGGATTCGGCAAAGAATGGATTGGCGGTAAAGCTCCTGAGTAAAGGAAAAGATGTTCCGGAAGAACCAGTCGTCGATAACAAATTGAACAGACAGAAAGGTAGATTATTTTTGTATTTCAGATTTTTCCATAGAATCCTAATTTTGTTTTAACAGGGTGGGAGAGAATGGTTCTCCAGATTCTGTTTTTGGGCCCATCTAATCTTCTGAATCCCACCGCAAGCTTTGATCAGATGTCTCAGAAATTGATTGTTTCGCCTATCATCAAAACATTGGTTTTCAACAAAGTTCCTGAAAACGTGAGGGACTGGGTTGATAGTATAACGAAAGATTGGAAATTTAAAAGGATAATACCTGCACATTTCGCGGCTCCTATCAACGCCAACCGGTCCGACTTCAAGGCTGCATTCTCTTTTTTAGATGAGTCACTAGGTGAGAGTAGGGATACAAGACCATCGATATCTCTTTTATTTGCATCCATCATGGGAAAAACCGCCAACTACTTCCCTCAGGATGATATGAAGACTCTTTCTTCCCTAGACGAGTTTCTAGTTTCAGTCGGCGCCGTGAAGAAAACCGTTTCTGGGATAAAGGCGACGACGAGGAGGAAGGAACGAAAGTGAATGAAATATCAGTATTAATCTTTCAAAAATTGACATTCAATATGTTTTTATGGCATCAAAAACAATTCAAGGGTCTTAATGAAACTCTCTTATGCTGTTATGCGTAGTTGCATATAGTTGGTAGTGATTTTTTATTTATTTGATAACTTACTTACACAATAATTTTAACAGTTCCCTAAACAGTTAAAATAATCTTCTTGTGTCATGTGTGTTTACACGATAATATATTAAAATCACATAATATATCATAAATCATAGTGAAAATGTAAACAGTGAGATTTGATGACATCAATAGTTACTGTGTGTAACAATCATACTCGACAGTGGTTAGACCCGATCAGACATTCTCCAAACAGGTATCTAAACCCAACCATAACACTGAGGACTTCCTATACTATTAAAGAATATTCTAGATTAAAGCTTCAATTAGTCCAAGTAGTTAGTTGTAATTTCCTCATACAGTCGTACCATTTACTATAAATAAAATCGGTCTACTTCAGATGTCGAAATTCAAATCGTCATGGTGTGTCAAATAAATCTAACTAATTCATTCTGTTTTATTAAACACTGACCAAATAAATATTACCGAACGACGAACGTGTGTGATTTAATACATAGATAGGGTCAGTGATAATAAAAAAATTGTTGGATTAAACAACGATGACTGAATCGGTTCGACGTATCATAAACTAGTTGTAAATAAAATTTCCCAGATAGATATCAATTTTACGGAAAATTAATCTCCTTAAAACCTCATGTTCCGATTGGAGATTTCTCATCTCAATCCTTCTCTCTCGAACCTCGGTACGCCATACACTCCGGCCGATGAGTTTGGACAATCACAGAAAGACAACAACTTTTATACTGTGACCAGTTGAATTAATCTTCTTGTATTATGTTAGCGAACTTGTTAACTCAGGAACTCAACATTTCTTGAACCCTAAATCCAGTCTTTTTCGTGGAGATTCTCCTGATTCTGATAAAATTATCCATAAGGCCTTTTGGGCCTTTTAGTACCTGGAAAAACTGAAATGAATTATGATGGGCCGACCTAGACTCATTTATTTCAGTTAAAGTCACTCAATCACCCCTGATTACTGAATACCTGACTACGGAAAACCTTTACTGTTTTGCTTCACGAGGGGAAGTCGCGTGCGCAGAGCCAAGAAGCAAATGGATGTCGAGAAAGGAGAGTACCGGCTTCGATGCCAACTGCATGGACACGAGGATGATGCAAGTCGTCTTTCCTTCCCTTCCCTTCTCCCAATACCTCGTCTTTCTAACATTCTTTGTCTCATCCACAGGTGCGGGGGATCTGCATCTGCGGTGATCGAGTCATCGCCACTTCGTCACGGGACCGAACGATCAGACTATGGACGCTGTCTGATTCTTCCACGGGAAATGCCTATGTGCTTTCCAAAATTTTAGAGAAGCACACTAGTTTCGTTGGACCTCTTGCGTGGTTTCCTCCTAATGAAAGCCTCCCTCAGGGTGGGATCGTGTCTGGCGGGATGGATACCATGGTTCTTCTCTGGGATATTTCAAACGGAGAGGTCGTTTACACTATGCGGGGACACAAGGCACAAGTGACTTCTCTGGCTGTCGATGAAAATGGAGATATTCTATCAACATCCATGGATTGGTAACTTAATCTACTCTGGTTTTTTCCGATTATAAGATATATGTATTATGCATACAGATTGATTGCAATGGCATGTTTTTACTATGAACTCCAGTACAATCAAACGATGGAGAAGTGGTCGTGAGATTGAATCCTGGGAAGCTCACAAAACAGCTATCCAAACAGTGCTAAAACTTCCATCTGGAGACTTGGTTACAGGTAATTTGGTCTGGATACAAGGTTTAAGAAAATAAAAGCAATTCAATTCATTTCTAAATTCATCTTTTAGTTAATTGCATTTTCATCAGCTTCGTAATTGAAATAATACTTGTTTGGTTCTTTAGCATTTTTTTAATTGTTTATTTATGGAATGTGCGTGGTTCTATTTTACTGTACGATTTTGTGCAAAAAAATGTTTTAAATTCCTAGTTATCGCCAAAGAGCATTCTCAAAACCATAATACCACCCTTTTAAAGTAAAGAAATTTGTTTTTTTGCTGCTAGAATTGCTTTCTTTTTCAAATTTAAATATTTCTTCGTTTTTGTTTATCTGCAAAATGAAATACTCTAAATATTTCGCTATCAAATATCAAATCATAATTTGCGTCTAATCTTGTCCCAAAGTTGTGTCAACTAATATAGTGTATTTATGTATCAATAATGTTTTTTATCATCTAGGTTCAAGTGATTCGACGCTTAAAATTTGGAGCGGAAAATCTTGCACACACACATTTAAAGGACATAAAGGTTGACTTCAAACCTTTTGACTCTCATTTTTTTCTTTACTTGCACACACATTTTTCATATTCTAACTTATTTGAGTCTTGAGATCGAAAATATAATGTTGGATACTTGGATTGCTTTTACAGTTCCTCTTATATTTACACTTACACTTCCTCTTAATCGAAAAGAGAAATTTGTTTTTAATCTTTTATTTTCTTCAAAATTAAACCTCATGTTATCACCTCAGGCTATTTGCTATGCAGTCATAGCAGAATTGTATTAAATTCTAAATCTTATTCTAATGTATATTTTGAATCGTATTGCATCTAGTTGAAGTTGGAATAGTTTATTATGCATTGAAAATTTGAAATTAATATTTAAGAATGTTGTATTTTCATTGTTTTTCAGGGAGGGGAATGTGTTTTAAGGAAAACTATTAATAAAGTAGCTAGTTCACTTTTATTAGCATTAAGGAATGGCCACACTATCGTGGGTAATTAGCACTTGCAGTAGTTTGTTACAATAAAGTAGAACTGGATTAAAGTGGTCATGCTTGGCCCACTAATAAAGTAAATCTGGAATTCCAATGTCTTTATAAAGACTGTTCCAATTGATTATATATTATAGGGTTAGATTCCTATGAGATATCTAAAATAAGATATATATGAGACGACCAATTCTAGCGGTTAATCAACAATCTCGGGATTGGAAAAATGCAATTCCTCCAATCTCAAGAGATGGGAAAACAAGTGGACGAGACACTAACGGTTACGATTGTATTAAACTTAAACTTGGCATACAGTATGCAATGATCAAGAAGTAAAATTTGGTATAATGGCTGGGCTGAAAATTGGACAATGTAGACATTTAGTGTGTCTATGCAATAACGAAGAATGCAGTTTAATACTTGAGGTTCAGTACGTTCTTGTTACATAGAGGAAATTTCTTAAGAACTAAATATTGTCAAAATCAGGCATTGTCATTATTCAAACACCGAGTTTCCATTTTATTCTTCTTCTTGAATTGGTACTGTTTCACTTTTCCCCAGTTATATTTTAATACTTAAACTAAACCATCAAGTTGGCACTGTTCCTCTGTTTCTCCACTTTATCATATTAAGATTAGAATGTGTGTATTTTGAATTTTGAACTTATCTGGAACCATCAAAACAATTTTCTTCTTCTATAGATACGGTGCGTGACTTAGCTTTGATGCCAAAATTGGGGATTCTCTCTGCATCACATGACTGGTAAGATATCATGACATTGTTTTGGATTATAAGTGAACAGAATAACAATACTGATTGAAATCTGAGATTTGGAATGAATCATGTTTATAACAGTCTACAATGAAGTGTATAAATAGTACAAACTCGATCGTGGAGGCCATCGGAATTCAGAATAGATGCTTTATTTTAATTAACTGCAGCTTTAATCAGCCTAAATGTAATAACAGTAAATTGTACTTAGTCATAACAAGGATTTATTTTATTTTTGGCCTTAAGATTGAAGTATCATTATTTGTTTGCACTTTGCACCGCCTTAGGTATCTGTTGAAATGCTATTTCTTTAACTAAAGGTTGATTTTTCAATTATGCTCTCATGTGGCAGCTCTATCAGATTGTGGACATTAACTGGCCAAGGTTTAATGGAGATGATTGGCCACACTTCTCTCATATATTCAGTTGATGCACATGCTTCTGGACATATTGCAAGTGGCAGTGAGGATCAGTTACTGAAGATTTGGAAAAGTACTGTTTCTTTAACTGTATTTAATTTTTCTGTTTTTTTATCAGTTTTTTAATATACTTCTTATCAGTGTGTTTTTGTTTTTCTCAGATGGAAATTGTTTACAAAGCATTGAACACCCAGGTTGTGTTTGGGCCACAAAGTTCTTGGACAATGGTGATATTGTGACAGGATGTTCTGATGGAATTGTACGCATCTGGACATCCTGTAGTGACAGAGTAGCTGATGATGTAGAAATTAATGCTTATGAATCTTTGATTTCCGAGCGTACTCTAAGCAGGTATCCACTTTGTTTTGATTTTCTAATTTCTGGTGCTTCTATTAGTTTAATTTTGTCAACAATATCTTAACATATGTACTTTGTTATAAATTTTTAGTGTATGGAAAATAAACTCTTCGTGTTGTATAAAATATAAATATGTAAAAATATTAATTAATTTTTAAAATGATGAATTATTCATTTTTTATCAATTATTCGGGACATCATTTACTGATGTAAGTACCCTGAAAAGGCATCGATTGTAGATCACCAATTTAATAGTCTACCTATTAGGCTATTATAAGAATTGCAATCGATGCCTTTTCAGATCTACAATTGAGTATTTATAATAAGTAATTATCTTAATGGGCCAACTTTATTAATTAGCCCAATAATGATGGAATCCAAACAGTCTCCACTTATCACTTATAACTCCCTAGTAAATCACTAACCTCAACACATTAGCCTCTTCTTTAAAACAGAAGATTTTAGGAAGACCTGCTATTCCCAATTGGAGATATAGCAAATTTTGATGTTCATAGTTTCATTGATTCTGTTCCATCTTTTGTCTCTTATTTATTTAAAATGTGTTTTGTCTCTTATTTATTCATATGCATTTTAAAGTTTAAACCTATCATTACAGCAATAAACATAAGGGTTGAACATAGTGACACACTGGTGCTTCTTGCTGGTCATATTTAACTTGTGAAGTATACAATATATATTCATACTGTTAGATATTTTTTTTTGTTAACACTGTCATTTTGTTTATGAACCTTGATTGCTAGGATGAAAGTTGGTGGGATAAAGTTATCTGAACTTCCTGGTTTGGAGGCTCTTAAAGTTCCAGGTTGATGTTTAACTAATTTATCCTTTCAAATAGGTAGATGTGTGATGTTGATGTCTAACTAGTTTATTCATAATTTTGCTGTGAATTCGAGTATTTGCATGTATAATGTTTATTATTAGATATTAATGAATAATGTTCTTTTAATATGTTGTTTTTATTCAAAATTAATGTCATGTGATTATAATGATCAATCTAATCTGATGTCGTGTTATATTCATCTTTTTTTGTCTACATGTTATTTTCCTGGTAATTTGACTGCGTATTGTAGGGGTAGATCATTTATCATTGCTGACATCTAAATTGCTTCAACAAAATAGTTAAAGTCAAAGCTTAATGCTAAATTTTATTAATAATTCAAGTTTTTTAAAAAATAGTATGAATATGTTTTGCTACTATGTCCATTGTTCATGCATCAGCCATTAATTTAATGATTGTAAAATAAATAAATTCCTTAGTTAATTGTCATTTGACAACAGAACTTTTTACCCATGAAGCTCAATTTGTTTTACATTTTTTTTCTTGTATCATTGTTCGCGTAGGATAATTATATTTTTTGTTTTAATCTTTGTTCATTTCCTCACTCTTGAATTTTATATATTCATATTCAGGAACGAAAGATGGACAGACATTGATTATTAGGGAGGGCGTTAAAGGTGTTGCATATTCATGGAATTCCTCAGAGAAAAATTGGGACAAAGTATACATTAGTTAATTTCCATATGCTATAATATTGCATTAAGAAAATTTGTTTCGTATAGAGGCTAATAGGGCCAATCAGGTGCAGTGCAACTTCACTTTATAGTTCTTGATATGCACATATCTGAAAATATGGATATTTGTGTAGCTTATGCTAGCTAGAGTCTACTAACTGCTATCAACTGAAAAGAAAACTAACACAGGCTATGCATGTAAGATTGGGATCAAAAAACAGAAGTGACCTATTGAAACCAAGCAACCAATCCCAACAATAACTTTCTTTCTCTAATAGTCAAATTATTATCATTCCTTGATTAAATAAAGAAACAAGTAGTAAATGGTGATCACACACAATCATACATTCATGCCAATATGTAAAAAGAGAAAATCCATCTTGTGGGATTTTTTGCAGATCATCGTGCCAATCATTATACCAAAACAAAAAAGTAAATAAAGTGCTATTAAAGTATCTAACAATGCACATATCTATTATCTATGTTTTCAGTTATCTGCATATCGACAACCGCACAGTGAGGTCTGCATACGAGCATATTTGCGTCAGATTTCTTTATGTTACATACATTTGATATTTTTAGGATTAAGTGATTGATTCATCTTTAATGCAGTGTAACATTTCTGATAATGTAATTTTTAAAGTTAAAATACTTGTCAAATGTTTGTCTTTGTGTTCTTATCAGCATTTCTTGCTTTTAGATTGGTGAAGTTGTTGATGGCCCTGAAGGAAGCAGCAGTCGTCCAGTCATTAATGGCACTCAATATGATTACGGTGATTATATTTTTTCCCCAACTGTAAAATTTCATTGGATTGGGCTATTGGCTAATTTTCTCTAACTCCTGTGTTTCATATTGTCATGTCTTGTATATTTATTTTTAATAGTTTTTGATGTTGACATTGGTGATGGTGAGCCCATTCGTAAATTACCATACAATAGGACAGGTAATTTTATTGCGCTTTCTTTACGATTTCTTTATCTTTTGTGTTATTATTTTCTTCTTCTTTAAATCTTTTCACTATTTTTAAAAAAACAAAGAGACTGCATATCGAGAAAATGTTGATGGAAATCTGTTCTCCATTGAAAAAACTTCGTAGTTCTGATATTTTCATTAGCTATCCATCAACATTTTCTATATTCTGTTTGCTCACTTTGCTTTTTCCAGAAAATCCTTATACAACTGCGGATAATTGGCTACTCAAGGAAAATCTGCCTCTCTCATATCGAGAACAAGTTGTACAATTTATATTGCAAAATAGTGGCCAAAATAGCAGTGATTTTTCGCTTGATACATCATTTCACGATCCTTATACTGGTTGTAAGTAACACTATCTTGAGCAACATTGAAGATTTTAAAATAAATTACTGTTTTTTTGTAGAAGTGATTTTTCTTATTAAGATAAGGAAAGTTATTGCCCTCTATTACATTAGAGGTAAGCAGAAAAAAAGGGAGATTGACACTTTCCTATGTGGCATTACAACAAGTTATTAAATAACTTGTTTTGCTGTCTCGGGAGGTTGGTCTCCCACATTTGTATAGTAGTTGTCTCCAATTGAGAGAAGAAGCTTACAGTAAAATCCTTAGATTTGAAGGAGAGGCTGATGTTCTTAAAATAAATTATTTTTTGTTATAATATTTTATGTATTTTTACACGGCATGTTTTTGTTTCATTCAGCCAGTGCTTATGTCCCTGGAAAGCCTTCTGCTCCAACTGGTATGTATTTTTTATTTTAATGTATTATTATTTTTCTTTTCCATTTTTAATAATATAGAGAATTAAAATTCACTTCAGCCAAAAAACTCAAATAATAGTTGGTTTTATTTTAAATTATTTTCCTGACTGAATTAATTATTAATATCTGAGATAAATAAGTTTTATAATTTCGTTTTTATTTTTGATGGATGACAGATGCCTATAAGAGACCTGCTTTCAAACACATTCCAAAGGTACCTCTGCCTGCTTTCAAACAGTTTTTTTGACATTCCTTAAAATCTTAAAAGTTTATTTACTAAATTTTTGACATCTGTTAATATTGTAATTTTTTTGATCTATTTTTATCATTCTACAAATACATTACTGTTATTTTCAGAAAGGATTTCTCTTCTTTGAAATTGCTCAATTTGATGGAATACTCAAGAAGATCACAGAATTCAATAAATCACTCTCTATTGATTTGGTAATTGTTCAAATTTTCTATTGCTGTATTTTAGTTGGTGAGTCTGATCACTTTTCTGAAAAAATGATTTCGATAAAAAATAATTCTATCAGTGAGTCTATTTTCAAAATTTATTTCTGTGTCTCTTTTTTTGCTTTGAACAATTTTTTTCTTCGTCAGAAACGAAACAATATTTCGTTGACAGATAACGAATTTACAAGGATAACGGCCATTATTAGCATATTAAAAGATTCTTCACACTACCACGTTAGCACTTTTGCGGATGTCGATATTGCTTTACTGTTGAAGGTTTTAAAGTCATGGCCTTTAGAAATCCTTTTTCCAGGTTAGTCTTCTTCATTTTCAAATATTATAATTTGGGGTGACTCTTTTGTCTTCCCATCATTGTATTCTTTTTTCGCATTTCCATTTTGGACACTGGACAGTTATAACACCCATTTCCAATATTGTACGAAAAAACACCCATTTCTTCTCATATCAATGTATATCTTCCATGCAGTTATCGATATTGTGAGAATGCTGACATTGCATCCTGATGGATCAAGTTTACTTCTAAAGCACATGCAGCTAGATAATGGTATTTGTGATTTTTTGCATTTTTTCCCACCCTAGTTTAATCTTGAAGATCCATGTGTCAGTCTATTCTGAAATCCAATTTAACGTAAATATCACTCTGATGCTGAGTTTCCAATTGTTTCTCTTTATTGTACCATAACGAAACATGGGTGTTAGTCTTTAACGATCTTTATTCTTTTAAAGGCTTGATGACAATAAAACAATAAATTATTTTCCATCATTGCAGAGGTTATAATGGAGGTGTTTCGGAAGGTAACTGAAATGCCAGCATTGACAGCCAATGTTTTAATATTTGTGCGAGCTATTTCAAATTTTTTTAGGCAAACACACTTCAACCAGTGGTTGCTGCTAAATTGCAGTGAGGTTAGTAGCTTTCACATGATTGATTTCAATCCAATGTTGTTTCCTTGTCATAAAATTGAGTGCTCTATGTGGCTTCTTTTAAATCTGTCCCTAGTTTTTTTTATGTAAATGAGGTAGGTATGTGCTTTCACACATTTGATAATTTATAATCATTAGAAATCTTTCATCAACCTTTAGTTTGATTACGATAGATGATGAGTTTCATCAAATATGCTTAACTACCTTTGTGTATTTTTTAGATTCTTGATAGGTTGGCTGGTTGTCGATCATCCTTCAGCAAGAATCTGCATTTATCTTATTCTACACTCATACTTAAGTAAGTCCTTGTCAATAATGAATAATTATTGACTCCTCTTTGTAATCAGTATTACAAATTTGGAAAAATGATGCAAAATTCATTCGACGATACCATTCTACTTGATTTTCAGTTATACTGTTCTTTTGATTGACAAAAAAGATGAGCAAAGTCAAGGTCAGATGTTAACTGCAGCTATGGAGGTAATGTTTATAAATCTTCTAAAGGGACATCTTTAAATAGGAATATGTTTCAGTTTTTTTTATAATGAATTTCTTTTTTCTGTTTCAGATTGTTGAAGATGTAAGCCAAGATATTGACTCAAAGTTCCGAGCTCTTGTGGCAATTGGATCACTTGTATCCTTTTTAATTTTATATAAAATAAAAATTTAGATTTTAGAGTAGTATTTTTATACATGATTTTGCCCAGTATCTAAGAACTATTATATGGGTCATTATAAAATCTATGATTGACCGGTAATGTAGTTGCACTTTAGATCAAAATCTATTATTATGCGTTTTAAAAATATTAGCGCCTTTCTTTCACCTCGGGATGTTTATCTTGTCCCAATGTTATTTATGTTTGTTTTTATAAATTCTTTTTGTTAACCTTGATCTGGTATGATACGATGACAGATGTTTGAAGGATTTATGAAATCAAGAGCAATTGATTTTGACATCCTTAAGGTGGCAAGGACAGCAAAAGATTCCAAGGAAGGCAAGATTTCCGAAGTTGGAGCGGACATTGAACTTTTGGTACAGACTCCCTGATTATTGAACGGGAGAGATATTTTCATAAATAGAGACCGCAAACGATGTATGTTTGTTATGTGGTTATGATATCAATTATTATCACATGCAATCATGCATGTATTTTGAATATTCTTGTTTGATTTTTGTCGTTTGGTTAGAAATCATCAGCCAACCAGCCAGACAATAGTGACATGGTGTTCAACGTTGATTGATTTTCCGAGGTTTTAGTGTTAAAAAACTAGCAAATTTCTCTCTATATTACACTCTATTGATTTACGAATGATTTACACTCTATATTAATACCAAAATTTAAAGTAGAAGAAAACTATGAGAGAAGAGGAGAGGATGAAAAAGCGTTGGTTGCATCCATCGATTTACATATTTCATATACAAGTACAATAAAAACAAACAAGATGGATGGACCTTGAGTCAATACTCTAACGCTGGAGAGAGGACTTGGAGATTAACACTTGACAGCCTTCTTCTTCTTGGTCGTAAGTTGGTGCCGTTTGTGTTTCCAATCTTGGGAGTCATCTGAAAAGACGAACAGAAACAACAGAGCTGCATTAAGAACAGAGTTAAAAATCCAAGCTCCGATCCCATTGCATCCACCTGTGCTGAATAAATGCAAGAGCAAAACCCCAACATGACAGAGAAGATGGTAGGCAAAGAGAACGATCTGGCAATTGAAAATAATCGGGAAACACGCCGCCGGCAATCCAATTCCTATCCAGAATCTATATCCGTAGACAACGACGTAGACCAAGGTATTGGACAATATCGCCATGACCTGAAAGGACTGTGTAAATTCGAGCCACAGGAAGGTCATGAAAATCAAAGCGGAGTGGTTGAAAATCCTGGACGCCGGAAAACCTTTGTTGGGTCGCGCCATGATAAGAAAGAAAGTCTTTAGAAGGTGTACGAAACGTGAGATGTAGAAAGCGTAAGACCAGAAGAAGACTCTCCCCGTGGGTCGAGTTCCGATCGGGAAACAGAAGAACCATTGGAATGGATTGGTGTTGTATCTACGGAAGAACCAGCGCGTATCTCTTATCTCAGCGGCCGAGGAAAGAAGGATTCCGAGAAAGATTATGGCAGAGAGAAGCGTCATGATGAGAGAATGTGCCGCTGGGATCGGTCCCAATGGGATCGGCGTTTGTCGGTTGAAGATGTAGAGGATGAGATAGAGGAAGAGAGAGAGGAGAAAATACAAAACGATGGAGGAGAAGACGAATGACCAAGTCGATCCCCATGACTGGGCATGATTCCATCGGAATCCGACGATCGATGGGGTTTCCGACAGCCAATACCCGACGACACTCATTTTAGGTAATTAGTTAATCGCCTCCTCTCTTTTTCTATCTTTCTCGAATTGTTTTTGTTGTTGATCTTATTATTTTCGTTCCATTTTTAGGGATTTCTGGTTTGATCGTAATTAAATCCAATTATTAAATAAACATCGAGGTGATGTACTGACGTTTCAGACGTTAGATGACCATTTGGCGGACCTTTGTGAACATGGAAGGTTTATGTTTAAATTTGGATGAAAACCTTTTTTTTTTTTTTCTTTATTATTATTATTTTTTTTTAAAGGCAATTTAGAATAAAGATAAAATAAAGAGATTACAAAACTACAATGAAAAAGAAAAAAGACAATTAATTAAACAAACTAAAAGTAAAATACTTCTAAAAGTATAACTTGTTATTCCTCGGCTTATATAGGTCAGCAACCAATAACGAGACTTCCTCTCACTTTCTAATAGTTGTATCTTCCAAACCTAACCTGTGCGCTTTTTTAAATAGACGGTAATCATAGATGATAGTCAAATCGCGTATGAAATCCTTTGCGATGACTCTAACTGGTCGAGAGAGCCCTTCCTTATGTCGTAGGTTCCTCTCCCTCCAAAGATGTCATATAAATATTGTAAGTGCATTTCAATGTAGTCCCTAACATGATGCTGACTTCTTGAATTTGGATGTCCCTTCTATGATATTACCCACCCTTATATCTTCTTGCTTTATCGTTGTGATATCCATAATCTTCCATAAAGCATAGTTTGTCAAACGTGTAAATTCGTTACAAAGAGTCCAACTGAAGTCGCAATTGAAAAATATGTGGGTTGTCGTTTCCTCAGTTGTATCACATAAGACACACCTGAAAACTCATGTGGCATGTCCCTTCAAATTCGAGAACAACCTTTTTTATTTAGAGTTCAGTGCACTCGACATGTTTATTTTATATATTCCAAAAAAAATTACATAAATAATTACAAGAACGAACTGATGGTGTTGGTGTGAATCAGAATAAACAGTCTATCCCATGAATAGACTTCCTAACTCATGTGACCGACCTGTGAGAAGATTTCTGACCCAGTGGTTGGAACATGGTATCAACAACAACTGATCAAAGAAATTCTAAGTGTTACTTGGAAAAATGAAAATCACCACCTTTAATGTGCCCGCCCTTGATTCAGAAATTTAGTTAAATGGGGGCACATTTGGATTTTTTTTTACTATTAGTTAACAATTTTGGCATATCACATCTACAATAATTACTAAATAAATAACATTTTTAAAATAATTCATACAATAATATAGAGTTAATTTCAAGTGTGCCAACCTTCCATCATGTGTCAAAATACGATCGTTAGAACTTAATTCGTCGACTGATAATACATTATTCATTAACAATTAAACTCTATACAACGACGTTGTATTCATTAATACGTTGTATGTTATATTATCTTCGAGTTATACTCGTTACCACATTTTGTTGTATAATACATTTGACATTCAATTTTTGATACATGAAGTGCGCCCGCCCCAATAATATATTAAGACTAAACAGTAAACAGTTAAAGTGTATAGTATTGGATGACCGCCTAGAATGTAATATTGTTGTTTTCTCAACCAATAATCCAATAGGATGATATACCCTTAAGCCCTAACTTAGAATACTCTAGCCCATGAATATACCTGACTGAACGGTCTGAGCCCAAAGGGCCTGGAGGCCTTAGAAAGATATTTTCGGAAAAACATTTCAATTGAGATTTTAATCTAAACCATTGATTTAATTCTGAAAAAAATTATTGGGATCGGAAAAAACAGGTCATTGCTTTCATTATAATTTGTAAAACACGAGTAGCTAGCCAACTCAATTCAAACTAATCGATTGGTAAATGGTAAATTAATTAAATAATCAAGCAATCAACCAACTCGATCTATAGCCTTTATCTTGACCCGGATCGACACCGCCGCTTGTGATTTGTGAATACTGATCCGTCTGCAATATGCACAGTCGGCTGATATTATTATTATTATATTAGATTATATTATCTCGATGAGTTTATATATTGAGTTATCAATACGTAACTGCCAGATCCTATCGTCTTCCCAATCTGTTGCGGCCGGGTGTCCCACATTAGGCACATGCACCGCACCCCGATGTGGACCGATTGCTACTTCCAATCAATCTACATGTTCTTGTAGGTTAAGGTCCGAACATCATAATTGTGGCCAAATATTAAGTATGATTGAATATGTATAATTTCCAAATTACGGAATTACTGTCTATTTATATTCATCACAAATTTGGCTCTAAGTAACGTGGAAATTTATATACGTGTTATCAATTATCATTCAAATACATATATTATATATATATAAAAAAATAAAATCAGGAAACGTATAACGAATATAAAAATATATTTAAACACGGAAAGTGTTTTAAAGTGCATATGACCTTGGACCAAAGACGAAGTAAGCAAGTTTTTTTATTCATTTTGTTTGTTTTAAAATAATGATAAATGGAAGCGGAAGATGGGAGTTTGCATGGAGTTGAAGCAACAGAAAAGCCAATAAATAAACAGTTTGGTTCAAGTACTCATGATGGGAGATCTACAGTCATTAATGTGTGTTGTTTCAAACATGTTTCACACTTTCACCGACGACTGATCCTTGCGTGTATTGCCCGATCGATGTTTAATCGGATTTCGGATCAGATGTCTTCATTTTACCTTTTAATTAACTATCGACAATTCATTACATGATAATTTCTCTATTTAAATTTGAAAAAGACATCCCAACGACGACGTTCAATGTCAACTGTTCACGTAGTAATCGAATCTTTAAGAAGTCGTATTATTATTTTTTAATAATTCCCAATGCTGTCAGATTATCAATCCATCGTAAACCATTGACCCGATTATCCGACGGCCGTCCGGTCTTCTCCGATGAAGTAACATGGATGCTTCATTCGTTTCGGACAAAATTTCTTTATTTTACAGACGGAACTACCCCTTCTCTCCATCCCGATTTCTTAACCCACGTTTCATGTTTGTCAATATATGGTGCTGGGTTTTGTGGGACCCTTTTGACTTCTACTTCAATGCTTCTCAACTCTTCCCTTCCTACTTCCCTCCTTATATCTTATGTCTTTACTTAGTTATTAACCTCTCAACACTCAAAGTTGGCCGACGAAAATAATGAATAGGGAACGCCACCACACTCTCCTCTTCCTCCTCTTCGTTGTCGGTTTCCACTCTTCTGTCGCCATCAGATTTAACCCACCGCCGGAACCTCTCCGATTCCGGGAAGCACCGCAGTTCTACAACTCCCCCAATTGTCCTGCTCCGTTACACCCAACTTCCAATGCTACATGCTCACCAACGGCTCTTGTACACGTCGCGATGACTCTCGACGTCGAGTATCTCCGTGGATCGATGGCGGCAATTCTGTCGGTACTCCAACACACTTCATGCCCTCAATCAGTGCAGTTTCATTTTGTAGCATCAACATCCCTTCCCTATCTCAATTCAACAATCTCCTCCTCTTTCCCGTACCTTTCATTCCGTATCTACCACTTCGATGATTCCCTGGTTTCCGGTCTCATCTCCACCTCCATCCGCGCTGCTCTCGACCGTCCTCTGAATTACGCGAGGTCTTACCTCGCACAGATACTTCCCGACGGATGCCCATCGCGCGTGGTGTACCTTGACTCCGACCTTCTTCTCGTCGATGACATAAGACACCTTGCGTCTACGTCTTTGTTCGAGTCGGAGACCGTTCTCGCTGCTCCGGAGTACTGCAATGCGAACTTTACATTCTACTTCACGTCCAACTTTTGGTCCAACCCCGTTCTATCGATGACCTTCGAGGGAAGGAAAGCGTGCTATTTCAACACCGGAGTGATGGTGATCGATCTTGACCGATGGCGGAAGGGTGGGTACACGGAGAAGATCGAGAAGTGGATGGAGTTGCAGAAGAAATTGAGAATTTACGAATTGGGATCTCTTCCTCCTTTCTTGTTGGTTTTCGCAGGCAAAATTGCAAACGTGGATCACAAGTGGAATCAACATGGATTGGGCGGTGATAATTTTCAAGGTCTATGTCGGAATTTACATCCAGGACCTGTCAGTCTGTTACATTGGAGCGGCAAGGGAAAACCATGGGCAAGACTTGATGCCGGCCGTTTATGTCCACTTGATTCTCTATGGGTTCCATATGATCTCTTGGAATCAACATTTGCCAATAGCATCTCCTGATTGATCATCGATCGATCGTATATATAGATTTTCGATTCCATTCATTCACGCATAGTTTTCCAATTCGATCGATCGATCGGGGTAGCTAGTACGTCTTTCCCGACTCCGACTTATCATCCATCTCTGGCCGGCCGACCGGTATGCTCTTTATTTCATTTTGCGACCGGTTGATGCCTAGCTATTAGCTAGATGTAGATACACAGATCAAGAACACCCATGGATTATAATATAGAAGCACCATATAATTAATTTGCAGACGAGGTTTTTTCTTCTTTTACTTTTTTGATATCACACACTTAAATTGTAATATTAAAGTTTATAATTAAATGCTGTAAAGTATCTCTTCTTTTTTCTCCAATAAATAATATCACCATTCAAAATCAAATCAAATCAATTCGCTTTCAAAAAAAAAAAAAAAAAACGAAACCTCAATTAATCAATCAATGATTTTCAATAATAGTCCCTTCCAGATCGTTAAGTTTGAATTTTGAAGTGGTGTGTTCGATCGTCATAATATCGATCATCCACCGAAATCTGGCTAGATTAATTGTTTATTGATGCTATATATAATTAATTAAGAAGTCTCTAACTACTGTTAATAATTAACTAATTTTTTTATTCATAGCGATTTTAATTATTTGGCTTTGGACAAAAAGAAAAGTTAAAAAAAAAATTGATGACATTTGTGCAAATTTTGCCATTGAAAATGTGAATATGATTGTTTACCTGGCA
Source organism: Zostera marina (assembly GCA_001185155.1). Classification (NCBI taxonomy): domain Eukaryota; kingdom Viridiplantae; phylum Streptophyta; class Magnoliopsida; order Alismatales; family Zosteraceae; genus Zostera; species Zostera marina. The sequence goes on along the minus strand of LFYR01000167.1, from coordinate 72,603 downwards.
GCAGGCCAGGCACCCAAAGTTGGCGAGAGAGACAGATCAACGACCCCTCCTGGAGTGTACCTACAACTTGCACCAAAAGATATTCTATATTTTTAATACTTTCTTCACAACCTTTCACTTTCTTAATTACATATTTACACTATATTTCATTAATTAATGATTAATCTACTTAATTCGGTCTAATTATAAATACATGTCATTAATTAATTAACTTCATTATTCATCGATTCCATGTGCTTGGACAGTTGCGCATTACAGTCGATCAATACCGACTCAATATAAATATAGATATAGCATTTATTGCATTTATTTCTAATTATCTATTTACTTGTTAGATTAAACTTTTCTTGCAATTCATTCCAATCTTTGTTTGAATCATTTGCATGTGCAGATGTGCTTAATTCAAACAGATTGAATTCATCCTACACAGTGCCTTTAGGCTTTAACTGGACAGACAAGATGGTTGGTTGTTGGACATGCAGAATTGCAGAAGATTGAAACCAATATATCAAAAATCATAATCAATTAAGAAAACCTCCATCTTAATCATTTATTTATTTATTTTTAAATACAACACACATGAATCAAAATAATTTACTCCATATATATTATTAAACGGGTTAAATAACACAATCATCACTTTATAATCTTTGATTTAATTATCAACCTTTAATTTTATTATAAATTTAGGCGAACAGATCGATAGAGTAGTAGCTAGCTTGATGCGTAGGTTCTATTTGCATGATCCATTTGAGCTCTGACATTTAATGATTGTTTAGAGTTAGTTAGGGAACTATTGTTAATAAACGTACACACAACATGGGAATATATATATATATTCTTCTTCTTCTTTTGATGTAAATAGAAAGGATATTAATCGATCATTAATTTATTCTTGGTTTAAAACTTTAATCAGGGTTTAATCGATCATTAATTTATTCTTGGTTAAAAAATTTAGTCAGGGTTTAATCGATCATTGGTTAAGCCATTGTATATCAAACTCTTGAATCGATCAGTACTGTATGGTCTGAAATGAACGATAGGATTAAAGTTTAGTCTTTATTTCTCTCTTTTTAATATAATACAAGTGTTATATATATATATGTCTTTCCTCCTCGTAAAAAGTTGATATTTGTATACCTTATTTTACCATTGGGGTCAGCACAGGGATTGGTTCCAACAGACTATCTAGATCACTGCTCTAACGGGTCGAAGGTATCACCAATACTTCGGATCCTGATGGGTAGTAGGGGTTGTGCACTGATTGTTACATCTGGTTCGTCGACCGAAGATAAAACGAATTTTTCCTATCCTAATTTTACGCACATTTAACGTGTTTAATTACAAAGGAAGTCCGATTAGACTTTAAAAAAAATTGCATGTAATTTAATGGAGTTCTCGAAGAAAATTGTAGTTGGCAAAACGGGCGCATAAGTATGGCCCAGCCAGTTAATGTTTTTGATAAATTTTAATGAAGCTTAGTTAGTTGATTTATAAGTTCTGGCTAATTAAAAATTGTTTTTTTTTTTAATTAAACGTAACTAATGTGATTAAGTGAATATTAAAAATGTCATTATGATATTTTGTATTTTAAATTCTTAATGTCATCAACCGCTCAATCCGACAAGGACTTCTGACCGATAACCCGGAAACGAGTGGACTTGAACTTTTAAACAGATAATTCTCTGGCCCATGTAATTAATGCTAGTGTACAAATCTATTTAATGAGAACCTACTTTAAAAAAAGAGGAGAAAACACACAAAATAATGAGCGATAGAGTAATTAAGTTATAAGCTTTTCGTTAAAAATAGTGAACATGTTAATTCTTCGTGGGCCTAAGAGGATTGTAATATAAATGGAGTCGAATCTTCTTACGTTTCATTAATGGATTGGGCTTCCGTCGGATTATTGGGTTTTGTTTTTTTTTGGTGGTCTGTGAAATCAATAATTGCCAAATATTTGGAGATCAGATACTGGGATTGCACCAAGAATGCAAAAATGTTTTTTTTTTAATCTCAAATTTCTGACCATCTTAGAATGCAATGCCATGAGGATTTTGTTTGGATTGATTACTCACAGTCACAGGCTTGATAGATTAAAAATGCATTCACGAGTTTGTATCTTGTACTGGAAACCCTCAGAAGCTAGAAAACATCACAAGAGTTTTGAATTTGTAACTCTTCATTCTTGTGAGGGCCGGAGATATATATGAAGCCAAAACAGGAAGAGAGAATCTAATCGTAGTTCAGAGAGTTTCCAAGGAGAAATGGCCATGAAGACATCATATATGACATGGTATCCGATTTCCTATGTAATAATGTGACCGACAAATCGACCATGCCAGCTTGGTACGTCGACGTTGTATAGTTATTTTTGTGAAAACAATTGAACAAAAACAAAATCATTGCTCTGATTAATTAATAATCGCCATCCCCGTGTCCATAAAACGAAAATGTATGTGCGAACATCACTTCAAATCGATGATGATTGCCAACATCGCAGAGAGCTTTTTGGACGTGGAGAGACCGAGAAAGAACAGGTTCGTCAAGCTAGGTAAATCGCCGGAGAGAGTTGCAGATAAGATTCAAAACTGGTTCGAGACAAAGAGACTGCAACTGCAGAAATCCCAAGATGAAGTGGTTGCTGAGTACAAGAGGACGAGGAGGAACAGCAAGAGGAGGAGAATGATGAATAAAAAAAGAAAGACAATTGAAGCTCCTGGTTTCTTCGTCACTTCATTGATCAAGTGTATCTTCTTCTGCGTTGTTATGATTGACGTAGCAGAGAAGTAGCTAATCTACCTACCTATCTAGCTAATTAGTTAAGATCGCAAATAATTATTCAAGTTATCTGTATGTGCGTACTACTTAATTATATGCTTAATTATGCAGTTAAATTCTAAGATCCTGATGCAACGTACCAATATCTAAGATCTCAAACTACTAGCTTGCTCAATGGATTAACATTTCAAAACACAAATAATTTTTTTTCTGGTAAATCTTTAATTTTTCAATTCAATCTTCTGATCTTCTTACATCCTTAATTTTAACCAGTCAGTACAGTCACAGCTAGACTCACGGTCAGTCATTAAAATCTTAAAGAGAAAACCTGTTATTGTTGTTCTCTGCTGGCATATTCACCGACTGCTGGAGCCCGAGAGTTAGAGACACATCACCTGGGTCACCGAATCTTATTTGGGACCCGTAATTCAGGAACACCGGAGCTTGAAGTTCTGCTGCACCAACAGTACTCCTGCTGATGTTGTTTGCGCCAAATGGGTATTCAGTTGGTAATGATTTGAACTGATGATGATGGCGAAAATGGTTCTTGTTTTCAGCTGCACTGCTAGAACTTGTCTCACCTTCCGCTTCTTTATCTTCATTCTCCTTTGATTCTTCCAGATACATCTCTTCCACCATTGGTTTCCATAATCGAACCCTAGCGTTTATGAACCAGTTCGACACCTGTCAAAAATTTCGAAAAAAAAAACTGTAAAAAAAAAACAGACTAAAGAAAAACCCTAGCGTTTATATATAGACCGGAATAATGGAATATATGCATGGGAACCTGATTTCTTGTCAAACCGGTCTGCCTTGCGAGTAGATGCTTATCACCGTCGCTGGGATACCTGAAAGCAGATTAGAGGTTCGACGGTGATGAGGATACTCTAAATTAAATAAAGAAAAAAAGCTATGCGATTTATGCCTTTAAAAGGAATGAAATGTGCAGATTTACATGCTGTCAAAGGTGAAAGCTGGGGAAGAACGACCCAACAGTGAACAGACAATAAGAATAAAAAACAAAGAAAAAAATGCAATCGATCAATCCGACACCGAAATACAAGTATATATATATGATGCGAGTATGGGACACACCACACTTACGGGTGAAGAAAGTGTTCGAAAAGCCAAGCTCTTAAGATATTGACAGATCTCTCCGGTAATCCTCGCTGAGGTCTCCATGTTTCTTGTTCCATCATACCCATATGATTGAATGATCTTTGCTGTCTGAGATTTCGATCCAAAATCTTCAGTCTTGGAGTTTCTCCCTTTGTCATTCCAGATGTGATCCCGGTGTCTTTATCTCCAAGAACCTCGCACGTATGTTTCAGCTGCGCAATAACTCCGTCTTTGAGACATCGGAAATGTCGAGACATGGCTTTCTGAGCAAGTCCGGTGTACGGTTTGGCTGCTCCCAAATCCATTACCGCGTCGAATGAATTCACTATCATTTGCATTTGCTCACAGTAGTAGTTGTATCTTCTATCAACCTGTACGTTGAAATATATCAAGAATTCATGCAACCGTTATTCGCGCGTATGTTCATTTTGCAAATTCCTGGTGCAATTGCGTCTGCATGCATGCGTGCATTGATATATAATAAATATGGTACAATATTAGCAGTACCTCGTCGAGCATGGACAGAAGGCCGGATTTCCTTCTCTGCTGTTCGAATCTCTGAGAAGATGAGAGGTTTGGCTCTGATTGAAGTTTGGAAGAAGAAGAAGAGCAATAGTTTGCCGGTTGATTAGGTATTGATGATGAATCAGATCTGTGACGTTTTCCCTTTCTATTTTTCACGTCGTGATCATCTCTATTCACACTGCAGAACTCTTCCAATAGCTCTCGTGCTGCCTTGGCATATTTAGAATGACGGAGAATGTTCAATACGCCCATTTGCCCATTGAACCCTAGTTGTCCCTGCTGCAAAGGAATATTAATATTATTGTAATACAATGACGACGCAGGGGTCTCTTCCTTGGCTATTTCAAATGGTTGTTGCATTGAAGAGCTTAATGACAACGACAGCCCTCCTTGAACTTGCAAAGTTGGTGCGTGATTGTTAACGAAGTTGTGATGATGATGATGATGGAGTGGTAGAGCTTGGGGGATTTGGGTTTCATCAACCGGCGAAGAAGAACAAATCGTCGGTTGTTGTTGATGTTGGAGATGGTGAGGATTCATCAACATCCCAACAGTATTCGGATTCCAACTGTTCATGGGAGGAGGGCGTTGTTGTAAACGAGCGTAGTACCCGGATGAGATCTGGTCTGTGAGAAGTTGGGTTGCTGACGATGCAACACCGGCATGATGGAAATCGAACATCTCCGACAACATATTCCCACCGGATGCTGTTGGGTCGTATACAGTAGTGGTGATATTTTCTGACTGGTGGTGGTCTGTTTGCGATGGTCTAGATCTGTCGAAACCATCGGAGAAGTCGAAAATTCCTTGATGCAAGCCTTGAGACATGCCGGAATCTTCGGCTAATTATCAATCAACTGATAACTAGTGTCTGACAGAAAAATATAGAAAACAAACAAAAGGGAAGAATTTTAATTGAAATCGATCGTACATGATGAAGACTTGACTGACTGACTGGCACCTGAGTTGGAATATACAATTACCTGGAACGAACTTAAAAATCATTATCGTTGGAAAACATCCCTGTCCTCCGAATCTGGATCGATCTCTTTCAGGCAAGAGCTTAACTGTAACTGGACATCTGGATCGAAGAGGAAATTAAAGAATTAAATAGTTTTTTCAGTACTACCCAAGGCCTAGCTACCTGGCCAGTAGCTCTTCCTCCTGCTGCAGATGCTCCTCCTCCTTCTGTTGATAGTTTGGTATGGATTACGATTGAAGCTTGGGTTTAATTGTTCGATCTCTTGAAGAAGAGGTTTTTCCTCCTGATCGATTAAGTAATTAAATTTTATGTGGTCCGAATGAAATGGAGAATATGTCGGGTGGATAGACAAATTAAGGACCACCGCACAGTGGTACCCCTACCTCTACCGCTAGGCGCTAACTAATGAGTTAATGACGTCTTAGCAGAATAAACTCATGGGTATATGGTATTTTGATCTGGACACCGCAACAACTGATCTCACTTTTATGATGTGTATGTAGACAGTGTGGTCCGATCCAACTCCCTGCCAAGAATCAATTAAGCTCATCATTTTACTTGATTGCTTGAATGATGTTAATTTATTAGTCGTATTTATACACTCATATATCAAACTAGCTTAAGAAGAAAGGAAGAAAGATTCATGTCACTTTCTTAAAACTTGATAAATAAGAAATAAATGATCAACCTACATCAACTTGACGTATAACCAAATATGACGTTTCGAAAATCTAGAAAAGGACGGGAATTAAACAGCTGATGCCGGTTGTTCATTTTCTGTTACATGCATGAATGCTTTCTTAGTCTTGTGCCCTTCCTTGTTAATAAAACTCTGGTATATTTACCGTGACAATCACCAGTTGAGTCTCTCATCTTGTGTGTAACTCGGTAATTAACACTAGATGAAAAACAACTCACTTCAGCCATCCGTCAATCTGTCATTTTCAGATGTTGAGAGATTGTGTACATTGATGTGAGATTTGAACAGTACAAAGATTCTGTTCAGTACATGGCTGCTTTGATTGTTTTTTTCTAAAGTCTTCAGGTGGCCCTCCTTCCTGTCGACTTTCAAATGTGTCAATTTACTTGCTGCCCCTGGAATAATTATTAAAGCACCACTCAAAGAACAGAACAGATCAAAGAACAGGACACAATTGCACGTGTTGTTGCTGTACATTATGATTTACTCCTGCAGTTCTGTGATTTCTTTCTGGATTCATAAGACCTTAGTTAATTAAACACCCGTTGATGAATAATTCCTGCATGGTGCATACATAGCATGAGAAAAACATGCATTCAAACTTTATTAACAAGTACATACAAGAGTAACTGCAAGCTAAGATTCGAGCAAACCTATTAACAAATAAGTTCATTTGATTGCTGCTCGAAATGAGGCTGAATGAAAGTTCTCCTCCACCATACCTCAAAGGCTCTTTGAAGATTAGGACAGTTATCACCGATCTTCAAGAAGATTCCTAACCACAATAGCAATATACTCTGTTGATCTTCCAAAGGCAATGTAAGGATTGTTTTGCCAATCCCTTCCTCCACAACCTTCCGGTTGAAAGACCTGCAACCATGTTGCAGCCAGTCGTAATCTTCAATCAACGGCTGCAGCCAAATATGTAGCAGCATGTGCCGGGTATCCTTCGAGGCAAGTATTTCACGTCTTCCTATTCCAACATAAAGTCTTGCGGTAACACAGCTCACAAGGTGCCACGACACAATAGGAATCTTACTATGAAGTGCCGCTAACTCACTCGTGTTAGCCCACATCTTCGCAAACTCATCTCCAACATGTCTGTCCACCATTATCTCAACTAACCATAGAAGATTATCAGCTTCTAGAGATATCTTCCGCACAATAGGATCTTTGTCATTCAAAGATGATTTATCCGGAAATCCATCTTCTGATGCTTGTCTGAAAGCATTCAATAATGAGTCTAAGCAGCTGTGACAGTACCTGTATAATGTTTCCACACGCATGTCTACGGATCCACTAATCATAAAGCTGTTATCCTTTAGAAGCTTAAGTACCATGGACTTCATATCACGCCGACCTCTGTCATCATTGCTTCTAAGTACAATTTCCATAATCTGTGATAGTGTTTCTTCTTTTGGAGGATTAGGAATCTCAGAAGACACCCGTTTTAATACGGGACTTATTCCAAAATTGTCGTTCTGATGAAGATCCCGGATTGAGGACAGCACACATTCTTCCTCCTCTCCAACCCAAGGTGCGGCTTCCAAGTACTCCAAACATGATTTTACGCAGGAATGGAATCCAAGTGATTCTGCAACCTGTAGTGGAAGCGAAATATTTTTACGATATCAAAATTTAAAACAAAAACAAATAACAAAATAACTACTAAAAACCTTCAGGATACGCAGCACACTTGTAACACTTAGTTTGATCAATCTTTGCTTTATGTCTCTGCAGTACATTAGTCCCACTGTCTCCGCATAAATCTCAACATCTTCACAGTCTCCAATTTCAATAAACAACACTGGAGAAGACTCTCTAAAAAATTTCTCATCAAAAAAACTGCTGTGATCTGCAAGAACATTTTTATGTACATTCATTCCCACTACAATGCCATCTTTTCCAGATACAAGTAGCTTCACATCGCTGGTCTCCTGCTTCCCAAACCCAATAGACATTTTCCTTTGGGGATTAATTACGATGGGGGATTTTGTTACTCGATCAGAAGAAGATGCTGATGTAGGTGAGGAAGCAAGTGCAGGTCTGAGAACATCAGATGAAACACATTTCTGTACATTAGAAAAAGTCCCGAACCTTGAAGAGTTGGAATTTTGTTTCTTCCCAACTTGACGAGTTGAACTCTTCTGCGAGGATGATTTCTGTGAAGATGTCGTTGGAGACGAAGAAGATTTGGGTTTAGGTTTGGTTTGATTCATCTGGCTCTTCAGAGCCTTCGGAAAGACAGAAGGAGACGGACAGCACCAGAAACCTGCTGGGGTTACAGCAATTGGAACACTTCTAATCCTTGTGTGACCAGTTTCAGACCTCCTAGTTCTCAGATCAGTCATCCTTGTATAAGTGTATAACAACAACAGCAACCAGTTTGAGTTGTTACTTACAGATGAAATCCAAATTATAGACAATGGCACATGGTTCCTGAAGATGGAGAGGAGAAGAAAGTCGGACAAAAAACAACTTACATCATATCTAACTAAGGAATATCATGTGAAAGAAAGAAACACAAGAAACAAATGCCCCGTGACGATGCCGGAAGTCTTAATCAATGAATTACGGCAAAGTGAGCAAACATTTCAATTTTCAATTCAATTTCGAAATATCATTTTTTAGTAATTCAAGAACAAATCAACTGCATTTTCTAATATAATTTTTTTTAAAGAAATTGGATGTAGAAAACCCACAAGATCCCACTCCTCTTATGTAGACGTGAACGGATTCAACCCAGAAACCTAAACGAGGTACCTCTTCACCGATCTCAAAGCAATAGAAGAACACAGAAGACGAAATCTCCACAGTCGCCAACCACTTGAAATCGATTAAACCGGGAAGGAAATGGTGACGGTGCTTCCTGAAGAATGATACCGACATTCTGAAAAGACAAAAACTAAAGAAGATCGTCATTGATGAAACCGTGAGTTTGTAACTGTAGGGGGGACAGGTTGAGGAAGTGGGGAAAAATTGGTTTCATATTTTAGCAACGAAGTAAAACAAGCGAGTAAGAAATAATGGGCTTGGGCTTATTTATGGATCTATCGGATGATTCTATTTTGTGAAGAAAGCCCAATGTAATTTTCTGTTCGAATATTGTTTTTTTTAATAAAAATCGTGATAAATATATAGCCAAAAAATAGTATACTATGTGACAGTGAGCCCTGCTGACATTATATAGAGGCACGTCCGAATGTTACAATTAACACAAATCATAATAAAAATAAAGAGAACTCACATACTCTCTAAAAAAACTCATATGTCTAACCTCAGGTTTCCACACACACTCCTCTCTTTTATTTCGGTTTCAGAAACCCTTCAAAAAGGTTAGGATATGCTTCCACCCTCTATGTGCTTGTGTCCATCTAAAGACTCGACACTCCCACACAACAATAGTCCGTTGAAGACATCCTCCTTCCCTTCCTCCCCGAAAGAAGACAAGGGTCGAAATCGCTAACAATCAACTAAGTCGACTAATCAGGCGTAGAGTAAACGTAGGGTAGCCATCGTCACCCGTCCACCCCAAAATAGTTCCGTTCCTAAGAAACGAACCCCAACCAGACTTCTCGGTTCCTCCTCAGGTATCTTTTCATACCCAATTTCGGATCCAGACCCACTACTAAACAACATCGATCCGATCAGTTGGGGGGTTATTTTGGGCACCACCTCTATCCCATACAACAACTAACATGTCCTCCATAGTTGAGTTTCTAGATTTAAATCTAGATCTATCATAAATAATACGTATATCCACAGCTATACGCCATGCCATTCCTGATGCCAGTAAAGATCTGCTCTCGTGCTTTCTCCGGTTACGCTCACCCCAAATTGCCCATGTGGTTGACCCAAATATAGTCCAACACATGCCCATGTAGGTGATCGTCGTGTTCTCGTGTCTGCATGCCCAATCCATATATGATTCGATCTCTACATCTGTCGGTGTCAAGAAGATCCCTATATGCCTACGGATCTGCCTCCATACATCTCTGGAATAACTGCATCTGAAGTTTATATGGTCGAAGCTCTCCAACTCTGTCGTGCACAACCAACATTCCTTAGGTTGAGGATCCTTCCACCCAATCAGCTTGTCCTGCGTCGTGATCTTCTTAAGGCTGACTTATTGAACATGTTGCTAGCATCAGTGGGAAGTGAAGCTGCCATTGAGAGAGTAAAGATGAAAATGCAAACGATGAGTGTTTGGGCAAAAACAATCCTTAAGATTGTGCCTAGAGTATGATTGTATTTATAGGTATTTGCCATAACAAACCCAAGAGAATGTGAGTGGGGTTTGTTATGGTTGTTACAACTTTAACTTTATAAATAAATATATATGATTTTATATATTTCAATATTCCCCCTCAAGTTGGCGTTTGAGAAACTACGCCGAACTTGGACCTTATTTCAAGGAATCGTGACGAAGGTAACGGCTTAGTGAAGCCATCAGCTATCTGATCCCTTGTAGAGATATGAGTGACATGTATATCTCCATTTCTGACTAATTCTCGTACGAACCCGAAATTGATCGCCATGTGTTTCATTCGAGAGTGGAATACAGGATTATGTGCCAGATATTTAGCTCCAAGATTATCTGTCCATACTTGAGCTCGTGTGACTGGCACTAGCCGAATTTCCCTTAACAGATTTTGAATCCAGACTGTTTCTGATGCTGCATCAACCATAATGCGAAATTCGGCTTCTGTAGAGGAGCGTGCGATAGTGGGTTGTTTCTTGGTTGACCAAGATATTAGATTATTTCCGATAAATATCGCGAATCCTCCCGTACTACGTCGATCATCTAGGCAACCTGCCCAATCTGCATCTGTATATACATTTACTCTGACTGAGGCTGATGGTGCAAACAATATTCCATAAGAATTCGTACCTTGTAAATATCTCAACACTCGTTTTGCTGCTGCCCAATGAACCGTGGTTGGACTTTGGAGATATTGATACAATTTATTTATAGCAAATGATATATCTGGTCGAGTATTTACCAGGTATAATAGTGCTCCTACTGTTGAGCGATATAATAACTTATCTTCCATGGGTACCCTGTCAGTCGCAGTCAACTTAGTAGTAGACGGCATAGGTGTAGATGCAGATTTTGACTTATGCATATTTGTTCTGCGTAACAGGTCACAAATGTACTGATGTTGAGACAGAACGTAACTGCCAGTAATGCCTACCGAAGTCAGTTCCATTCCTAAGAAGAACTGTAATCTTCCCATATCCTTGAGTCTGAACTCTTTAGACAGTGTGTCAATCAATTGTGTAACGTCTGAAGATGATGACCCAGTAACCACTATGTCATCCACATAAATCAACATATAGACCTGAGAATTTGTCGTAACTCGCAAGAATAGAGAAGTATCTGATGCAGTACTTATAAAACCAATCAATTTTAAAAAATTGCTTAAGCGTTCGTACCAAGCCCGAGGAGATTGCCGAAGGCCGTAGAGTGACTTGTGAAGTTTGCATACCTTGGTTGGATGATGTTTGTTTACGAATCCTGGGGGTTGTGTCATAAACACAGTTTCCTTGAGATCCCCGTTTAGAAACGCGTTGTCAACATCAAATTGACGAAGTTGCCAACCCTTGGATATTGCAAGTGCTAGCATGATTCTGATGGTTGGGAACTTCACTACCGGGCTGTACGTTTCATCGAAATCAATTCCTTCAACCTGTGAAAACCCACATGCAACCAGACGTGCTTTACGTCGTTGAAGACGACCATTAGATCCCCTTTTAACCTTCAACACCCATTTACAAGTGACTAGGTTTGCACCTCGAGGAAGGTCCACCAAGGACCAAGTATGACTTCGTATGAGTGCACCGATCTCAACTTCCATGGCCTGGATTCACTCAGGTGACTTGAATGCCTGTCGAACTGAAGTTGGTTCTGAAAAATCATCAACTGCAAGTGACGTAGCCTCTAGTCCTGCCAGTCTCCGATAATCAACTCGAGGAATATTGCGTTGGGGCCGATTATTTGGGATTGGGAGACTCGTATCTGTAGGATCATCTGAACCTTGACTAGTTGATGGTGAATTATTCGAACTTTCAGCACCGTGCACTGACAATGTGGGCCCCACTGGGGATACACTTGATGGTTCTGGACTGGACTGGAGATCCTGCGAATTTGACCTTCCAGTTACAGGCGTAGCCGAATTTGAAGGATGAACCGATAGTAACCCCCATGGACCCGATTGATCACCTGTTGACACACCTTGGGATACCTGTAATTTTGCAAATGGAAAAGAGTTTTCGAAAAAAGTACAATGACGCGAGGTGTATATTTTTTGAGTTTGTGGATCGAGACAAATATACCCCATATGAGATGGACTATATCCGAGAAAGATGCACGATGTAGAGCGAAATGCGAACTTATGTTGATTATAGGGTCGAAGAAGTGGAAAGACCTCACACCCGAACATTTTTAGAAAAACGTGTTTGGGTTGGATGTTGAATAATTTTTGAAGTGGTGAGGTCCCGTGAGTTTTGGATGGTATGTGATTTATAGTGAATACTGCTGTGGAAAATGCAAAGTTCTAATATGACAAGGGAACCCTACCATGAGCAAGGAGTGTTAGACCGGTGTCCACTATATGTCTGATTTTCCTCTCTGCCGTGCCATTTTGTTCATGAGTTTGTGGGCACAACCTTCGGTGATGAATTCCATGCGAGGCGAAGTATTTGGTGAGAGCCTGGAACTCACCGTCGAAGTCTGACTGGAAATATTTGATTTTATGTCCGATTTGTTTTTCAACTATAATATGAAATTTTTGGAAAGTATCTGCAACTTCAGATTTATGTTTGATCGGATAAAACCGGATAAATCTAGAAAAATCATCAATAAAGAACACGAAGTACTTATGTCCATTATATGAAGAGACTGGAGCAGGGCCCCACACATCACTGTGAATGAGTTCTAATGGACACTTAGACTTAGAGTAGGTCGAGACAAGGTGGTTGCGACTCGCCTTGCCTAATACACATGACCTACATTTATTGAATTTTGAAATAACAGAAGGTAAATAATTCGCAGAAACTACATGACGAAGAACCGACTCATGAGGGTGACCCAGCCGTTGATGCCAGACATCCAGATTGGCTCGAGTCGAATGAAGAGTAGGCGGTGGAGTCGGGACTATCTTGTAGAGAGACCCATCATGTTGTCCTTGAAGGAGTACCTTGTAAGTAATTCGGTCATTCACAAAGACACGAAAAGAGTCAAACACAAAATAACAGTTATTATCCCTGCAAAATTGCTGAACGGATAATAACGGAGTTTTAAGGGATGGAACGTGCAAAATATTGCGTAAAGAAAAATTAGAGGATTCACTTGCAAAATTACCATCACCCAAGTGTTGAATTTGAAGTTGAGTCCCATTACCTAACTGTGCGGACCCGGGTCTCTGATACGGCATTGGAGATGAGATCGATTGGACATTTGGGGTAAAGTGATGTGTCGCTCCAGTGTCCGGGTACGAAGCTGCCATATCGTATTGGTCCAGATCACTTGTTGAAAAATAAGAATCCGCTATCTGAGTGTTGTTGGTCATGGGCTGCCTAGGTACATAGTAATTTGGACTTTGTTGCTGCTGGACCGAGAATGGATGATATTGGGCCGGTAGAATGGGTGAGGCCACATTGTATGGGCTGCTGGAATTTATATTATTTGTTTGTGGATTAATTATTTGTGGGTTATTTGTTTCTTGGGCCGGGCTCGAATTTTGGTAGGGATTAACCCTATATTGACAACGGTATGGGATGTGACTCAATCCACCACAAACAGGGCAAGGATCCCTCCTTACTTGAGGAGCCTTACCTCTTGACCTAGTTCTTGACCCTCTTCTGCCGCCGCCGCCGGAGTTTCTGCCGGTGCCACCATTTTCGGCGAACGTCGACAACGTGTAGGCGCCACCGCCGTGACCATTTCCGGTCATCGTTTGATTCACTCAGGGCATAGATTGCCTCATCTTGAGACGGATTTGGTGGCTCGACATGATTTCAAGGAGCTCGTCGAACTCCACCGCCGCTTGTCGGACGGCCAACGCCGTGACCGCCTCCCCAAAGTCGGCTCCGAGATTGTTGTACACTGTTGCATTAAAAATGCGTGTTGGAACAGGAGCACCGGCAGCCGCGAGCTCGTCGGCCAGCAGCTTGGATCGTCGGAGAAACGTTGCCACATCCTCGCCAGCGGCATGTCTATTGTTTTGGAGTTGCATCTGGATTTGGAGGATCCTAGATTCCGATGGCCTCCCATATGAAGTGGCCAATGTTGCCCAATTGTTGGCCGTCGATTCCAGCCCCAAAACTGTTGGGAGTACCTCCTCCGATAATGATGACAAGATCCAACTTACAAGGAGTTGATCTTTACGCCACCAAGCCATGTAGATTGGGCATTGTAGATTGGGCGTAGGTGGAGGAGTTGAGTTGTCAATCAAAAATTTCAATCCTAAACAATTTAAGAGGGGATTGAATTGCATTCTCCAAACCAAAAAATTTGTTGGTTTTAGCTTGATGTGGAGAAAGCTTTGGATGGATCCAAACGATGGGGATCCGGCCAACACTTGTTGAGATAGCAAGTTCGCTTGATTGGATCTAGTTGGATCAGTGATTGAGGGGATCATCATTGTCGGTATTGATTCTTGCAGCGGAGTGGTGGTGGTCGGAACCACGGGATCAAAACCGACGTCGGATACCATATTGAACATGTTGCTAGCATAAGTGGGAAGTGAAGCTGCCATTGAGAGAGTAAAGATGAAAATGCAAACGATGAGTGTTTGGGCAAAAACAATCCTTAAGATTGTGCCTAGAGTATGATTGTATTTATAGGTATTTGCCATAACAAACCCAAGAGAATGTGAGTGGGGTTTGTTATGGTTGTTACAACTTTAACTTTATAAATAAATATATATAATTTTATATATTTCAATATGGCTCTCCATATCGTCATAGCATACTTGTTGACGTCCAATGCTCATATCCCTACTGCTCTGTCTTCCCTTGGTCTTTTCTCTCTGATCGTGTCCCACGCGTTCCGAAATGTGAAGCTTGTGCAACTCCCTGTTCATGTGTATATATGTAATTTTCCTCACAAGTCATGCCCCTGTCTATCTTCTGCCTCTTGTCCACAATCTCTAATTAACCATGTCGATGAGTCAACTCCACTGTGTTTCTGGATGTCTGCAAGTGCTCTAACTTTGACATACCTCTCGTGCATCCATCTGACCCAAATAGAATTCTCTGTATTTCAGATCTTCCACACTCTCTTCATACTGATGTTGTATTGTGTCATTGAATCGTCTGAAACTAATTCTATCATCAACCTTCGGTAACGCTATTTGATCCCAACTAACCAACCTCCTTCTTCTGCTCGAATATTGTTGTTCATTACGATTGGACGATTAGTGTAATATGAAGCATGAAGTGGTTAGGACTAAGGAGGATGATACACCACTGAAGATACGTTGACCGACTGCTATGACCTGAGCAGTGACAGACGTTGACCTGAACAATTGCAATTCCACCACAAAGTATCTTTATATTAATTAATTGCCACCCTTTTACTAAAAAGACCCTAGTTTGTATTTATAATTATGCTTTATGTTAGTTATTAAGTGAGTTTTTTAGCGAGCCATTAATAAATAAGATTATGGAAGTAGTTGTTATAATTAGTTATAACCATGTAATTAAGTAACTTTCTCTAGCAGTATCTATATATATATGTTTAAAGAATGGTAATGAGAAGGATGACAATGACTTGCTTTAATTATTCTCTGTTCTTAGTAAATATAATCACTCTCTGGTGAACTCTCCGGTGAGCATCCGAAATCTCTTAGTAAATACATGTTGTTTTAAGATATACGTTTTATATCTCATTTATAAAAATTTGACCTTATTCAGATATGGATATATCTCCTAGTTAATATATTTTTGGTTTGTAACAAATTAACATATATAGTATAGTAAATTAATTAGTAACAACTAACAAGTAACAATAGTGATAAATATTTTTCTTAATATAGGAAATTTCTATTTTTGAACGTATGAATATTTTTGTAAACAAACAAAACAAATCAGAAACGAAACAGATGCAATAATTAGTTTTGGTTGGCAAAATTCTATTTCAATTCTGTCATCCTTTGGCAGTTTGGCATCATACATACTGTTGATTTGAGCAAGTGACAGATTTGATATTGCTTGCTTAAAGCTGATCAAAATTCTACTCGATCAATCTATCTGTCATCTCATCTGGCATCTGGGCCTCGATTTGGTTTGACCTTTTGATTTTCGAATAACCTCGAATATGGAAGGAATACAATACAAGTGGATGTATATTTGCAATGCCACGACTACTCCATAATAGCACCTAACTCCGGCAAAAAATCACGACCACGGCCGCTGTTGTCCGATCTTCTTCTTCTTTTCTTCATCCTCTTAGTTTCGTTCTCTAGATCTTTCCGGGTTTTCCCTGTTTCCATGACCAACTCTACATCTCGAGGAACAAGAGTTGCACCACTATGGACTAGAGCAGTGCTGGCTCTGACAGCCAAGGCTGCTATGTCCTCCGGATATAACTTTCGTCGAAGGAGCGACAAGGGAAGCACGAAATAAATCTGTCCCGCCTGCAATCTGGCGTCGTCGTGGACGGGAGAGACGTGACCTTCAAAATCCAAATCATCGGCATTGCAAAGAAAGCAATCCGAAGAAAAAGACGAATCTTTGGAAACAACATTGGAGAGGGCCTGCGAGACTCGAACGTACTCTGCGTCGGAATACTCCTGGAGATGTCCGTCGGGGAAGATTACTTTGGCGGTGTTAGAAGTGGTGACAGTGATGACATCACATGACTTACAGTTCCCCATGGTTCCAGTACTCGATCGATCGATCCTTTCTCGATTACTAGCTGTTTTTATCAGATTCGATGGGGTTGGGAATTGGAATAATACAATGATATATGATGGTTAATGTTTTGGCAAGCTTGCACACGCGATTGGAAAGAGGGTATATAAATATATTTATAGCCGCATAAATAATAGATGGAAGACCGGAGATGACAGGGTGTTAGATGGCGAGTCCAGGTTGTCTGATTCCATATCTCCATGGATTCCTCCTCGGTCTCTCCTGTTTCATTTTAAAACAGGGGACCAATACCACATATTTTATAATATAACTGCAAACTGCATGCTCCATGGCCCGCCCATGCTGCTTATAAATTGCTTCTATGTTTTTATTTCTCTTAATTACCAACATGACAACTTGCTCGATCATCTTGTTTCATGCACACGTGAAGCTACATTGAAGCTTCTCAACCTCCCTTTTTCTGTCCTGCTCCTGCCTGCCATCAACCATGTGACATCTCTCCCTCTCCCTCTCCGACCCTCCCTCTCTCAAATGTTCATTCTAATTTCTAAATATTAATCTGTATGTATGTCCGGATTTCATGGGTTCACGTGGTCTGTGATCTTGAACAAAGTCAAAACAGAATTGGATATTTGGATCATGCAGAGAAATTAGAAAACAACCTGCAGACAGCACAGCTAGATAAAATACAGATCTAACGAATCAACTCTACTACTACTGATTATATATATAAGACAGCTATTAGGAGCGTTGATTGTCGGTTCAGACGAACACATGTTAAGCTAACTCATCTGTTGATGCTTAGATTTTAATTAAACATTAATCCTGCTCTGTCGATCGATGTTTGTGATGTTCTAATTCAATAGTCAGTTGTGGCAGGAACTGTAGTTACGTGTGGATTAATTAATTAATCAAATCAATCAATCAATCTCTGATTCTACCAGATCGGAGTTCATGTAGTAAGTATGCTTGCCTAATTACGCGATTCTCCAAAAAGATGCATGGGGCCACGCCTCACAACGACGCGACTAACCATAGATTGCATAGAGCGGAGGCAGCAGACAGAAACCATGAAAAGAATGACATGGTTGCAGAGAACTGGTATCTACTGCTCATTTTTCGACCGTAATAGTCATTGCGAAGAACATCAGCAACTGCAGAAGATGAACATGCTGCTGCAAGTGAGAGTATTGATAATGTCTGCACGTATGTAATTAATTAACAGATTAAGCTAAGAAGCAGAGAGAATTAATTGGAATTTTAATTATCATAATTCATAACTACCCAATCTCCAATGGCAATGATGATCATCAGACCTGGGTACTGAAAATGGCAACGAACACAGATGGCGTAGAGATCGACTACAGCCAATGAACAACTCCATGGAATCGCTAAACTCATGATTGTTACAAGAAAACTGCATATCAAATGATATTGGATGGAACAAATTAATTATATGATTGATTGATTCCATTCCACTGAAATCTGATTTGGGAATATTGATGTTAATATTATTCATCTTCAATTTTCAATTTTTCATTCATGAAAATCAAATCATCAAATATCAATCAAAGCAAGGAAAAAAAATTGATTCAGATTCGAAACAGAGTTAGTTAGGAGGGAATGAGGGATTCATTATTGCACCAGAAAATAGTGTAGCTATAGTAGTCAACACCAGCAGCCATGAACAGCAGAGACGTCGTGGAGAAGAACGTCTGCCCTAACCGTAGCCATAAGCTGACGGTGGTCCCGATTGACCCCGGCGTTCCTCTCATCGATCTACTCTGAATTCCACATATCCTTCTCATCTCTCACTGCCCAACTCTCGATCACAACTCTTCCAAGCTAGTGTTGTTTGGTACATGAAGAAGAAAGAACAAACATGCGTCTTGCAATCTAACTCAACAACTTTCTGCGTCCACTCGATCTCAGCCGTGCATCTTCGTTAATAAAATATAATTAACGTCATGTAATCGGATGTGACTTGTGAGGCTGTGATATCACAAATCAAATGAAATATTTTCGAAATTAATTTTTACTTTTCTGTATTTATTGTTTATAAATAATTTTCCCTATCCTAATTTGGGTTTCTAAGATTTGAGCGAGGTTCTCCATCGTTAAATTGAAGAGAATTGGAGAGATCGGACCCCTACTGTAATCCTCTTTAATTCCTTAAAATGTTCGAAGGGTTCTCCATCGATGAAGACATAAAATGACGGTGTTCTGTAACACTGCCCCCAAATAATTTCTGAACGCCTTCGCAAGCTAATAGAGGCAGAGTTGGGGTAAGAGGCGGCAGATCAAAGTTCCAAGCAATAAAACAGTAATCTCCTCAAAATTTAGGTTGTTTAACCCTAAATCCGTTTTAAGCAATTGTGCCAAATCATTAATTAATTACCAAATGATAATTTTTTTTAAATAAGTTGCTTTATATATTAAAAAATTAGGTTCAGAAGTTTAACACACAAAAACAATTGATTTAAATATAACCATACTTACTTTCTACTTACTTTTTACTTACTCTCTATCTAAGGAGACGAGTTTGTCCGACAGTTAATCAATCTTAACTTTCTTCTTCCACCATGTTGTGGATCAACAACTGAAGAACATCTCATTGATGCAATGCCCTCTCTTCCGCGTTCCTCTTGTATGACTTTTTGAATTTTTTTTTTTGAAATCGATTTTCGTCGATCTGATGCATTCCCTTATGATCATTTTCTACGCAAGGCTAAGATTTCTCCATGGTGGCGTTGGTTTCGCTCTTTTCATATGTGGAACAGTATGAAACCAAGCATTGTCCAATGCAATCCCCAACACTTTGATCTAAGAGTGATTTTCTCAATTTCATGAGTCATGGTTTCAAAATCCTCAATGTCTTGTGTATTTACTAATCCACCTGCTGCATCAAAACCCTCCTTTAGCATCCACCTCGCGAACCTGCATTTGAAAAAAACACGAATATTGTCTCAGGTTTTTCATCACATAATACACAATCTTCTGCCACATTCATTCTTTTACGTCTCAGTCTATCCCTTGTTGCTATGCTGCCCCTCCGTATTCTCCACATGTCCAAGGAGATTTTGCGTACACCTGATGACCATATACCTATCGTTAGATTATCTTTCGGGTTTGTCTCCCTTAGCGTATCCACTGCATTTGCTAATGATATGGTCGACTACCATTCCCCTCCCACTAATTACCAAATAACATGTAAAATCCTTTTACAATCACTTAGAACACGATAGCTAACTAGTTCTCTAGGAACAATAAAGCAATAAAATGGTTCAACCAAATAACAAAGTAATTAACCTAATTGATTATGTAGTCTTCCGGCCGTTTAGGTTTGAATTTGGTCCTAGTGGGTCAGTCATTAGTCATTATGACATTGTTGGCTTCAAGACTCCCACCATCAACTTCCTCCGGTGAGCTCAGCTCTTCAGTTGTCTCCACGGTGAGATTCCTCAATTATTCCATCACAAACTCGAACCCAATTAGTATCTCCTTGATCACACAAGCTTATTGACTCTTAATATTTAATTATGTAGTCTAGTTATATAATAATTATATATAGAGGAAATATCAGGAACGACCCTGTTCGCACGGGTCGCTCCTGACGGTACCCTGCCCTCCACCGTCCGATCTTTAAATCAATTAAATCTTTACATCTTTAAATCTTTAAATCGGATACAGGATAGTGTGAAACCCATCGCGGAACCCATCGCTCCCTCAGTCCAGGACAGTTTATGCGGTGATCCGAAACAAACGCCTCTTACAACTCCTTTGTGATGTCCGGATATTGTGCGCTCGGCAACCACCTCACCGCTGCTGCTCATCTTCCAAATCCCAACTGATGAATCCTTCGAAGCCGTCGCAATCGTATGGCCACACTTGTCCATACCGA
Organism: Zostera marina; assembly: GCA_001185155.1. Classification (NCBI taxonomy): domain Eukaryota; kingdom Viridiplantae; phylum Streptophyta; class Magnoliopsida; order Alismatales; family Zosteraceae; genus Zostera; species Zostera marina. The sequence continues at coordinate 51,717 of LFYR01000167.1, read as the reverse complement.
AAATACCATTGCTGTGCAATCCCTTTGATTCTGCGACGATCAGAGGCGACTTTGACTCAACTGCAGACTTACTGGTATCCCAGACAATAAGCTTCCCATCGTTTGAACTGGATACCAACATCATCGGATTGTCATCGACAAATCTTACTCCTGATATCCAACTCTTGCTACCTCTCCAACTCATCACAGCTCCTGCTTCATGTTGTTGTTGATTTTCTTGATCTATTTGTTCTTCCATATCTCCCCCGAATATCGAAATAAACATCCAAAGAGTAGATTTTGGTTAATCTCGTATCACGCATGGTCTTCCCGGTTAATCTGAACCCTGAAATAGGCCCGCAACTAGGAAGAAGTGAGGGATCTTTAAACGAAGAATGATCGCAGGAGTATTAAAGTGCAGAGGAGTCAACATATGCCACCAACGGTGACTCCTCGACATGTGTTTGGACAGGAGAGATCGCGGAATTGGGGAACCCGCGATGGGTTCCGCGGAACCCATTGCAGTTCCGGCGATCTGAAAATTGGGGAACTCGCGATGGGTTCCGCGGAACCCATTGCAGTTCCGGGGATTGCAGTTCGGGGAACTTTGGCAGTTCGGGGGAACCTCCAAATCGCGGTTCCGTCTTTCAAGTACAGTCCTCCAATCGCGGGAATCGGAACCGTAGAACCTCCGTTCTGGATTGACTATCTGGTGTCTGCGATGGGTTCACGATCTGGTGTCCGCACGGTGATCACCGTGCGGACGTGTCGTTCCAGAAACTTTCCCTATAAATATATTAGTAAAAACATGTAAAAGTATCGTCGCTCTCTTATATAGCTGTGACCATGACTAACTAGCCAGGGACTGGTACCTTTAGAGGTTGGACTCCCATAGCCTTATGGCTTGAATTTCAATCTGAATACGATTGAGCTTCCTTTAGGCTGTGGCATCATAAGTGATGCTGAATGGTAGTGAGTAATGCTAATTGTATGAGAAAAACAAGAAAGGAACCATCTTTGTTCATAAAGGGGTTATGGACAGGGATAATCTCTAACCATAAGGGGCTCATGACCATTGCACATCATACTGTTATGGATTGCACTAGAATGATTTGGGCAGCCTCTGATGACATATCTGGAGTCTGGACAAAAAGGAATAGGAGGCTGGAACATCATACACGGGGACCATGGTTTAAGCAAGCGAAAAGTGCCTCCACTTTTCAGGAGGCATTTTTCCGATAGGGGTCTTTTGGTAAATACCTTTAAAAATACATATAATCTATATAAAGACATATAACACCTATAAAAAATAAAAGTAATTAAAGTATAAAAAAAGTACATAGAATAGAACATTAAAGGTTCATGAAGTTTAATTTAAAAGACTCAGTATAGCAGTTGTGGAAGCACAAGCCATCTTTCGCATCTTCATGGGAAAGGACTAGAGATAAATTCTTACCTGACAGATATGATGACAAGTTATAGGCTCATGGCATGACCGACTTTTCCTTGTGTGGACTATGTGGACTTAGGTGGAACAAGCTACCTACGAAAGTCTATATTAATGAGAGATTCTAGTATAAACAAAAAGTGTGTGCTTTGCAAAAGACTAAATGAAGATCACTTATTTTTTGAGTGTGTCTAACTCAACACATATAGGCTCATAGTCACCCTTTGGGAAACACGATCTCAGTGAATAGTCACCACTTTCTAGGATTTTTTCAAGCCATTGAAACAATGATTGGTTAATGTTTCAGATTGCAGCGTGGCACATCTTTCTCTCAAGATGTAACAAAATACAAGAAGGGAAAAAAGATCCATTGGCCCATCATCAGGGACAAGATCCAAAATGATGCCAAAATCATCTTCAATTCTAGGCTCTAGCAAAGTGATTTTTTAATTATTTAATGGTTTAATGGGTTTAACGTATTCAACTGGATCCATCTAACTCGGTCAGCGCCTAAAGGCCCTCTTGAGTGCCTAAACACTCGCATAATAAATGAGGCCTTTTCCATGCAATAATAGATATAATTGAGTAATCAGGAGGATCTTTACCTGAACCCGTCCGATTACCTGCTCTAGAAAAAGTGTCCTTCCAGGTGCACTTTTTAAACCATGGCTGATTCCCCCATAAAAGTTAATAAGATACTTCATTAGGGACACCGGTTTGTTTATAGAAATGCTAACAATCAGTCAAAATTACCGGTTTTTCAATTGAGGAAGCATTGTTAGTTATTTTTTCACTTGAAATAGAGTTAGATTGGAAATTAGTTGAAGGGTATGTCCATCTCTCGTCATTTATGTTTATAACTTTTGAGTTTTTCACTCCTAATAGAATTTATCTTTTAACATTTATAATTTTTTTCCGGAACACTTCTTATCAATAGACATTTCTATGTACTTTTCTTGAACTGAAAAAACTCACGATCAAGATCAAATAGAATGTAGCAATTGTTGATAGAAGCAGGTGATATCAACATCCTGAACTTATTTCGAATCACTCTTTCATGCAGTTCCTTAGTTCACTATCTTGGTGAAAATTCACTCTTACACACATTTAGGGTTATTTAAGTACTAGTTCTAGCTAATAAGGAAACAATAGGGAAATGTATACACTGCCTTAGTAACTATAGGGTCACACAAATTGCCCCCTCCAAGCACTCAGAAACATTAAGGCCTAGAGGCATCTTACAAGAGATAAATCTAGGGATCTGGGCCAAAAAGCCTTCTAAATTCTCCATGTTGTTGTGGAGAATTAAAGTCAAGAGTCTGAACACTTTAACTAGACTGCGAAGCTGGGGACTCAACATAAATACGTCCTGCCCACTCTGTAGAAATGAGGAAGAAATATTACAACATCTATACTTTAACTGCCATTACCCTAGATCCCTATTGTTAGAATCCACTAGCTGCCTTAACAATGCTGTTTGGACACTTAGTGGGCAAAATCCCCCATCCCCCGCAATAGACATCAGGAATTCAGGATAGAGGATATTATGGAAACAATACAAAAATTCACTCACAAGTCCAGTTGCTGGGGGGTACATTGGACTATGCTAACATCCCTTTCCTGGCACATATGGTGTGAAAAGAATAGGAGATTAAAGCAACACACTCTAAGACCTCCAGAAATTGTCAGCAGAGAAATTATAAAGGATGTGAGCATTGCTTATGATTCTACATCCTATAAGAAACACAATCTTTCACAGATTGAAAAACATGCTATACGCTCATGGGAGTCCAACCTCTTGAGGCTTCAGTCCTTGACCAGTTAGTCAGGGTCATAGCTGTATAAGAGATAGACAATGTTTTTACATTTACTGTACTTGCATTTCCCTATATTCTGTAATCTTGGGCTATGCTCAACCACTTTTCAGTAATGAAAATTTAATTTCTCAAAAAAAAAAAGAAAAAAAAGTACTAGTTCTATGCTATATAGGAAAGTTTTGACGTCGCTTGTTTCATCTCTTTATCTCTTTTATTCTATTCTCCTACTGTAATTCAGGGCACTGCAATTATTTTATAATGAAAACATAAATTTTACGGAAAAACAAATGAAACACACACTTCCACCTTTTTCTCGTTTAGCCATTCCAATTCTTGATTTTTTACGTTTACCAAAAATCAAATTTGTTAATGTCATCCATTTCACATCTATTGCGAGTTTGCGACTCATAATTCTTGTTCTCTTGATTTTTTGCAGGGTTATTAGAAATACAGTTTTTTCCATGGATCCTACGATTTCTCAAAATAATGAAACCTCAAAAATTTCTTATCCTGATTCAGGAGAAGTATCTCCTGTACCATCTCATGAGATGCTTATTGATCCGCCAAACGAGCTCTTTCAGATGCTGTTTTTTGCTGGACCGTATCTTTACCGTGATGCTTTATTACTCCAGAAGGTGACAACTTGAATTTTTATGTAATTATTTTCTGGAAAGTATGGTTTTTGGAATATATATTTCTAAAGAATAGTAAACAAATAAACAAAATTACAAACTAGAGAAACTAAATTGTAATTAGCTGGCAAGAAACGAAAGACAATACCATAACTGCATTGATAAGAAAGTTAATTACCTATCCATATCGGGGGTTAGTGGAATCAAATTTCTAACCAAGAGTAGATAGTTCCTATTTCCAACTCTAAAACTGAGTATGAAATGACATTTTTTATTTAAGAAAAGAAGTAATGGACAATGCATATTTGGCATGTAAAGTCATTGTTTAATAAAGCATTAAAGCACCTTAATTCACTGTTATTATCCTACATTGTTCAACAGATGGAAAAATCAGATTGATTTAATTGCTTCAAAAAAAAAGTAAATTAAAAGTAGCTCTTCATTATCAGACCACAGGATTGACGATATTGAAAATGAAGGAAGCAAGGTCGATAATGAACTGTAATCCTTATTTAAGGGAAAATGAGGTACTCTGGCCGGATATTTGGAGGAAGCATATGATCTGTGGGATTTTCAGCAGAATTGAATTAAATATTTTTAGCGACACAACTATCCCTGAAATTAAATAAAATGTTTTTTTTAAACAGTAGAAGACTAAATGGTTTAGTCAAGTTCTAACCACCATTTGGATCTGCTCGATTACCAATCCTTTTCTTTTTAGAGAGCTTAACGCGAGCTAAAACAAGAGCTTTTTAAAGCTTAAACAATGATGTTAAGTTCATTCGGCATGTACTGTTTGATTTCCTATGTACATAAAAATAGAAAATGTTGTTCAATATTTTTGTCCACCAATATGTTTTTTCCAACAAGGTATTACGAGTTTTTTAAGTATGGACTTTTTCCTTTTAGTCCTGCAATGAATATTTCTGAATATCATCGAATAATTACTATTTTTTTATTACTGACTGCTTGAAATTCTGGTTTCTAGGTGTGTAGAGTGTTGAGAGTTTACTACCTTTCTATTCAGAAAAAGGTTGGCAGCGCTGTACAAAATGTTTCTTCTTTGTCTCAATCTATTGGCATGGTAAATCAAGATATTCGTTATCAGTGGAAGGAAGCTAGAGTTAGGATTGAGGAAGCCTTGGGATCATGCATTCTCCCTTCTTTACAGTTGATACCTGCAAACCCTGCTATTGGACAGGAAATATGGGAATTACTTCGTCTTCTTCCATATGAGGTTTGTTTGAATTTCGAACCCAATTCTTTAACACGTTTTTTAGATTTTTATCCTGTTTTCTTGTTAATGCATGTACATAAATTTATGACAGGTTCGATACCGTTTATATGGAGAATGGGAAAAAGAAGATGAACAATTGCCTGTTCTTCTTGCCGCAAGAAATATTGCTAAGGTTCATTTACACTATCGAATATTTTTTTTTCCTTGTCATTTTTTTATAAAGTTAAATTTCATTAATAAATGAATGGCCATGCTCGATACAAGATTATAAATTAGAGATGATCTAGCATCTCAACCTGTAGGCAGTATTAAATAGTAAATACTAAATAGCTTCCGTAATATGCCTCTAGGAATTGGACTTGCATATATTTAGCATTTGGTCTCAACCAGTATCTAACCGGGCCTTTTAAAGACTGTTAGAAAAAGATGTTAATGCCTTTTCTGATTTTGCTCTTGATTCTTATGTTTTATTTACACTCTATCTGATTCTATCCCTTTGTACATTCTTTTTTCAGCTTGAAACTAGAAGGATATTAAAGCGGCTTGCTAAAGAAAATCTAAAGCAAAAGGGACGTATGGTGGCCAAATTAGCTCATGCCAATCCAATGACTGTACTTCGTACTATTGTAAATCAGGTATAATATTGGCTAAGTTACGCATGAATAGGATTATGTCACTAGAATTTTTATTTTTTTTTAAAGCAAACACTAGAATTTTTTTATACGTACAGATTGAGGCATACAAAGACATGATAGCTCCTGTTGTTGATGCTTTCAAATACTTGACACCGGTAATACTTTTTACTTTTGTTGGTTTTATGACTGATTTCATTCTCATTTTTTTAATCCTTCTTATCTATGCCAGTAAATTTTGAATTTGTTTTTCGTATTCATTAAGATTATGAGTCTAGTTTATCCCAGAGGATGAATTAGTTATGGTTCATCTAAAAAAGGACAGATATCCAGCTGGATCGTATTCTAAGTTGAAAAATAGGAACTTTGGACTATGCAAAATTGAATTCTAAAGAAAATCAGTGATAATGCATATTTCAGACCTTCCTTCAGAGTTCAACATGTCTTCAACCTTCAATGTTGGCGATTTGAGAAAATTCTACCCTCCAGAGGATGAAGATGTTCAATTGAGGATAATTGATTCCCAACCGGGGCCGCTTGATGCAGACCAAGTTCTCATCTCCCATGGGCTCGAATTAATTCGAACTATGAACCAAGCCCAATAAAATGGGCTTGGACTCTCATGGTGGAATTTCCACTCACACCATGAGAGTATAAATAAGAGTGGACCACATTTTTTTTTAAATTTCATTTAAAAAATAAGGGCAATGCCTAATTTCATTAAAGTTTCATCCGTCATACGTCAATGTACATCCACCTTTAGCCCATTGATCTTCTTGTTTCTTCTTCAGATCGTGAATATTCACAACTTCTTTTTTCAAAAGAGGTTCGGGAATAAGGTTAGGTGAAACTGTGAAAGTATCACGTAGTGTCTGATACCTTCTTCCCAAGCCTATATAAGATAAATAAATCAGATTTAGTTTAGCCAAAAATCAGATTGTCTAGCAAAGAGCCTATTACGACCAATAAATGGTTGCGCCTTGAAAAGTGCTTCCAGGTAGTGCGGTTTTGTGATCGTATTTAGATGCTTGCTCCAAACCCATGCAGGTTTCTCATTATGTAACACTCAACAGGAGGCATCCAGAGTTCAACTGCCCATACTCTAGGAAGATCCTACTAGCCATAAAAGAAGCCCTTGTGTATCTTGGTATGATATCAGGATGGGAGACCTCATTGAAGCTTGTCAGACATTCACTTACAAGTCCTCGCCTTGGGTTCTATTTGGGAACTCCCTTGGTTGTATTGCTTGGTACCTTTGGTCCGAAAAGGATTGAAGGCTCAAACAACACACCTTGAGATCCCCAAAAGCTCTCACCATAGTTATCATCCAGAACATGAGTCTCTCCTTGAAATCTAATAATTTTAGGAAGGGATTGTAGATAGAAAGTAATTATGAAAATTTGGGAGACCAATCTCCTGAGGCTAGGTGATTTGTTATTTAATCATTAGTTGCAAGGTTGCATAGGAAAATGTAGATGAGTCAAGACTCATCTCATCGATATTTTTTTCTTTACTATGTAATTCTGGGTATCACCCATCATTTTTGTAATGGAAAACTATAATTCTATTTAAAATGGGGCATTTTTTTTCATTAGTGTATGCCCATTACCTTAAATTTATTATATTACTTTTCTTGTAGTTGGAATATGATATTCTTGAATATGTTGTGATTGAACGTTTGGCTCAAAGCGGACGTGAAAAGCTTAAAGAGGATGGTCTTAATCTCTCCGATTGGCTACAATCACTTGCTTCATTTTGGGGCCATCTGTATGTTTGCATTTTCCCAATAATTTTCTTTATTTAATTTCAAAAAAGGATTTTTCTTGTTTAATTTTTCTTATTTTTCCGAATAATAATCCAAAAAAGGAAATTTAATTTCTTGCGATTTTTTTAAATGATCTTATTGAGAATCATGAATTAAATTTTCATAATAATTAATGAAGAAATTTGGGGTATTGCCATATTAAAAACTCACAAACATTGATTCTGTAATCTATATCGTTTCCTCCCAGGGTATTGCTTCAGAATTTTTTTTTTGTAAATATTAAAAGTTTTCACAAAAAATAATGAAGGGCAATGCCCTGAAATACAATTGAATAGGAAAATAAAAATGCGCTGGGGTTGATATTGTGATTTCGACTATATCGATCTTCTCCTATCTAGCTATCCTTCCTAGTGTTCTAACTAGAATTTTGGCCTCAGGAGGGTTGTCTCCCAAACTTGTATAGTAGTTCTTTCCAATTGTGAACCACATTCTTTCTTAAAGACATCAGCTTTAAAAGATATTCTGCAGTCCTTTATTATATCAGCTAGAACGACTTCTGGGGGTCTAGGAGGATGTTGGTGGAGTCTTCCTGTTTCGTTCAGACTAAATGTGCCATGTGAGGCAACCAATAGCATTCCAATGTTGGCCCCATGGAGGAGCCTGATACGTCAATTTTTGACATGATTCTATTACAGAGTTTGGTTGTTCTTTTATAATGATATCATGTTTTTCATGCGACCATACGGTCATGCGATGGCTAATTAGTTAGAACTTACTCTTATTTGGGTGTGCACATAGTCCAGAACTACATATGTAGATCCACGATCCATCTAATGATGTAGCCTATTTTCATATATCGAGTTCCTAATTTGGAGTTATCTTTAATTTATTTTTTATTTTTTTAAATATAGATCTATAATTTGCAACTTTTATCGACATTTAGTCTTATTATCACAGATGCAAGAAATATCCATCTATGGAATTGAGAGGACTTTTTCAATACCTTGTGAATCAGCTTAAGCAAGGGACCGGCACCGAGCTTGTTCTATTGCAGGTATGATGTCTAATTGGGTTTGTATTTTTTCATTTTTTATCCAGGTATATTAAAATCATATAAAATACTAAGAAAAAAAACACAGGAGCTTATTCAACAAATGGCCAATGTTCTGCACACAGAGAATATGACTGAAGATCAGTTAGATGCAATGGCAGGAAGTGAAACATTACGTGCTCTGGTAACATCTTTTGGGATGACTAGAAATAATAAGGTCGATTTCTTTTTTCTTTTTCGATATTTTACAATTAATATTATTTCGTTACTGTTTCTGCTAACTTTCAAGGCATCATGTTTGGCATTATGGATTGGCTATGGTGCATTTATTTTTGTACATGGTCTTGTTCATTTTGTCATAATGATTCATAAAATTTTATATTTATGTCTTGTTTTGCAGGCTTTATTGAAATCTACAAATAGATTGAGGGATTCGTTAATCCCAAAAGATGAGCCCAAGCTGGCAATTCCTCTTCTTTTGCTCATAGCTCAACATCGTTCTCTGTAAGTATTTTAGTGAAAATCTGAAATTATGGCAATGATACTGTTCTTTGATCTTTTTTAATTTTTATTGTTTTGTGAATTTTAACTGAATTTTAAATAAATTTTCAATAATATTCGCATGCAAATGAGTGTTTTTCTGGATTTCAGGGTTGTCACTAATGCGGATGCTCCACACATCAAGATTGTCAGTGAACAATTTGATCGATGTCATGGTGCACTTCTTCAATATGTGGATTTTCTTTCAAGTGCGTTGTCCCCAGCTGTAACATATGCTCAGATGGTTCCTACACTAGATGATCTAGTTCACAAGTATCATCTTGAAGCTGAGGTAAATTCCAATGCCATCCCTATTTTGAGCTTTATTTTTATTCTATAAATTTCACTATGAAAAAACTGTTCTGGCTACTAAGTTCTGGCAATGCTTGTTTTTAACTTTATATTTTGATGTCTATCTGTTAAAGTTATGTAAAGCATGCGTTTATGTTTTTAGAACACAAAGTGTGAAGATAAAATGATTGGATTTTATAATGTTAAGAAGGTTAACTATGACAGCCTTATGGTGTTCGACTGTGTCTTCCAATAGGCATTCACGCGATGGATTGAGTCGCATGAACGCCTAGGTGCCTAGGCGTCGCATAAATGAACTCGCCGGATCTGGCCGGAGGTGTCCGTCGCCTGTTCTAGCCGATCGCCGGAGGTGGAGGAAATGGCCTGAAAAGGAGGTGGGAGGGTGGCTGGAAATTTGGGGAAAGGAGAAGAAAATAGGAGAAAAATGAGGAGGTTAGAGTTTTAAAACCCTATTCGCCTAATCCGCCTAGCGCATGAAGGCAATCGTCTACATGCGCAAGGCCGCATGATCGCCTAGGCGATCGCATGTAAAAGCTTGGTGTCTTTTAAGTTCTTATCCTATAATTTCAAGAAAAAACTCATTAGAACCCATTAAGGTTTTAAATGCTTTGATGGTCTGATTGGCTGGTGCCTAGAGCATCTGGTGTATTCAAGATTCCTAGTGTGCTGTCTAACTTAGTATGATTAAGTGACTAATTAAGAGTACGTCTAGGGGTTGGTAGATTCTACTCTTAACCTGAGGGCACATTCGTATTGACAATAAATAATTCCATTGTGGAAAAAAATCTACTATTAACCCCAGTGAAAAATAAATACAAACTTTTAACCCCAGTGAAAAAAATCTACTATTTACATAAAGGTTTTTCAATTCAGGTCGCATTTCTGATGTATCGGCCTGTTATGAGACTTTTCAAGCGTACATCAAAACCTGAATTAATGTGGCCTCTTGACTGCTCTGATGATGCCAACATGCAAAATGACGAATCTGAAGCTTTGTTGCCCTGTGAACTTGTTCTTGATTTGGGTCAATGTAGAAAACCTATTATGTAAGATTTACTATCTAAAGAAGTTATTTATATTTTATTTTCAAATTCTTTTCAAATATTTTAACCTAATTATGCAGATGGTCTGATCTTCTCAATATTATCACTACTATGCTGCCTACTAAAGCCTGGAATAGTCTGTCACCTGATTTTTATGCCACATTTTGGGGATTGTCTCTCTATGATCTTTATGTTCCTCGAAGTCGTTACAACTTGGAGATTGCCAAGCAGCATGCTGCTTTAAAAGCCTTAGAAGAGCTTTCTGATAACTCAAATTCAGCCATTACTAAACGCAAAAAGGAAAAGGAACGCATCCATGAGTTGCTGGATAAATTAACTTTTGAACTTCAGAAACATGAGAAACATGTTGCTTCTGTTCACCGAAGGATGAGTTGTGAAAAAAATAAGTGGTTGAGTTCTTGCCTTGATACATCAAAGATCAACGTGGAATTTTTTCAACGATGTCTTTTCCCTCGTTGCATTTTCAGTATGCCTGATGCTGTTTATTGCGCCATGTTTGTGCAAACTGTACATTCATTGGGAACACCATATTTTAATACCGTTAATCACATCGATATTCTTTTTTGCAAGTTATTACATCCAATGATCTGTTCTTGCACTGAATTTGAGGCTGGTCGACTTGGAAGATTTTTATGTGACACGTTGAAGATGGTGTATCATTGGAAGGTAATAATACTAATATTTGATGATATATTTTTTTTTTGCAAATATAATTGATGATATTATGAACAAAAATACATTAAATTTTTTTTTTTTTGAAGCAATTAAATTTCATTAGAATAAGGCTAATGCCAAGCCAAGTTTACAAAAAATAGAGAATAGAAATAGAAGTAAAAAGAAATGAGTAAAAAGCTCATTGACTCTCTCCCATTAGCTATGTATTTTAGTTAATAGTAACTAGATACGCTGTCTCAGGAGGTTGGTCTCCCATACTTTCATCATAGATGTCTTCAAAAGGTGACAACAACTCTTCTTGTAATACACTGAATCAAAGGAGAGACAGATGTCTTTAATGATTTCCTTAAGGACTACCTCAGGAGGCCTACTAATGTGTTGTCTATACCTTTTATTTCTTTCCGTCCATATATGCCACGACAAGTACTGAATAACATTCCATATTAACCCCCAAGGGGGAGAGTGGCGCGTAATCTTTTGTGCTGTCTCCGTCAAATCCCCTAATCTAATATCTGGACTGGATTGGGTGGGAATTAGAATATTCATTATTTTCCAGAAAGCGAAATCCAGATGTTCCGTCAACGGAATTAAGAGAGGTCTGGAATAAGAACAGTTAAAGAAAAGATGACTCTTAGTTTTATCTTCCAGATTGCATAACAAGCAAACAAGTGGCACTTGTACTCTCCAACTTTTCAGCTTCTTGAACGTGTTTAGGTGATCTCATTTCACCCTCCACAAGAGAATAGAGAATTCCCTCAGCTAATATATCTTTATGCTTTCTATCTCTAATACTTTCCACTATTCCCCCCACCTTACTTATCGGAGTACCAGATCTCCACACAATCGTACTAATGGCCCTACAATCCAAACATTTATCCACTAGGCTTTTTTCTGAAATAAAAGCTTTCCAAAAATGCAAATCCACAGTAGGTCTGATTTGTATATCATTAAACGTCTTTCCTTTAATATACCTATCTTGGATCCATTTTACCAGAATAGAATCGCTCTTATCCCAGTACTTTGAAGCTCTTTTAATATTGGTTGCAGTGGTGATAATGGGAAGGTCTCTAACCAGTGGCGTATCCAGGATTCCCCGATAGGGGGGCAAGACTCGCCCGAATGTGAAATTTTTTTTTTACTAATTTAAAAACCTATAAAAAATTTAATATGACCTATTCATAAATTTGATTATGAAAACCTATAAAAAATCAATACATTCATTCCGCAACTATTCCGCAACCTATAAAAAATTCGATTATGACATGACCTATTCTTTTTAAGCTTCCGACAAATGAAATGACAAAACCCTAACCCGTAAGAGGCAAGCGTCGTCAACCTAAAAAAAATTCAGAAGCATTTGTAAAAAAAGAAAAGAAATTTGTTTGACTGTATATATAAAAATAAAATCTATTTTCAATCTTCAATCCACAATTAACAATTTAACATAGGTAATTTAAAAATTGAGAAGCATCTGTATAAAAAAAAAATCCATCAGAAGTTAAGAACAAATAAATACCAGAGAATGAGAGAATCTAGCAAGTTAGCAACGGAGAACGGGGGGGAAGGAGAATGGGGGAGAAGTGGAGAAGGAGAACAGTGGGTTACGTACTTACGCAGTTACGTGGGGGGGAGAAACGTGGGGGGGGAAAGAAGAATATTTAAAATTTAAATATTAGGGAATAGGGATTTGTGAAAGGGGGAGAAAAATAAAATATTGAAAAATTTATATAACTACCCTTAAAAAATATCTTGGGAGTCATTCTCCCGTACTACTCCCTTACCAGGAGAATGAGCCTCTTCCCTCCCTCCACCTGCACCCCCCAGTTGGGGGCCAACAATCTCAATCTCATCCATAATCATGCCCATCCCCTTACTGGGGTTTTTAGAGACCTGTGCATCGCGTTCTATTGACCGGGATCCCTTATCCACCTCTTCTAGCTGCCTCTGTCTCTGGATAGCTTCATCCCTAGAACCAGCATCTTCAAGATGTGTTCCCCCTACCAGAGGACCCTTACTGGACGAAGATTGTATAGATTATGTAGTAGAAAGCATCCTCTCCTCTTCTGTACCCCTCATACTCATAGGGAGCACAACCTCCACTTTGTTTACCGCCCCACTTTCTAATAGCTTCTGTATTATCTCAACATTTTCCCCTTCCCTACTGACACCATGGGAAACATCAGTTCTTCCTTCCCCTTCCTTTTCCATAGAAACGCTCCTTTCCTTGCTAGCACTATGGGGGACAACACCAACCTTCTCCAACTCCGCCCATCTGTTGGATACAAATATCGGAAGCGAACTTACGGTCTTCCTTAGCTTGCTCCGTCCTTGGCTCCAGTCCCCTTCCCTGTCATTTTGAGGAATTATTACAGTGACTTCCGCTCTTGAGATGGGGGGAGGAGGAGGAGGGACTTTCTCTATGAGTGACCGACAACATTTTTCCCACCAGTGACCGAAAAGTCCACACGTCCAACACTTTTGTGGCTTTGACCTGTATTTCACTGTCAGCATATGGCATGTTTCCTTTCCATTTTCTTCTCGAATCATTATTTTAATTTGTCCATGAAATCTGAAATTCGGTTTACTTTGGAAACAAATTCTAAGAGCTTTTGGATGGATACCGTATCCATAAGCTATCCATATAAAGGAATGCCTAAGACGCTAGTTATCCTGTTTACCGCATCCTTAGAAAACATTCCTGGGAGAAGGTTTCCAATGATTACCTATTGAAACATCGTTTCATAACATTCATTATGGATAATATCCGGGGGGGCTTACTTACTTTGAACGGAGTGTCGCAGAATCTATTCCATGAGCGATCACACGAGCGTAAATAGTCCGCCACCTCCCTAAACCTAACGTCGAAAGTAGTATCTCGGAATCTTATAATTTGAATATCTCCATTAGCCCCCCATTTTCTTTTCAATAAACAGGTCATGGCTCTTATGGACGGAACATCCCCCATTACTCTGAGTGATATTCGAAGTGCTCCCCCTGACTTAGGGGGAAGACGTTGAGACCTCCGCAGGAGGAATTGAGGTGGGTGTAAAAAACCCAGGTGTGGTCTATGCCATCTTTTATATTGTGGTCTATGCCATCTTTCTCCGGGGAAAACCCTGCTCTTGGGTCATTTCCTACCTTGCCTTTCTATATTTTGTGTGTTCCTAAACCCTAAGTTAGTGACCCTTTTTTCAGAGTGACTCTAGCTAAGTTTGTATGGAGACGAGAAGGGAGACACAACAACCAATGCAAGCAAAATATAAGTCTAAATGGAAGAGAGCAAAAATTAAAATTAAAATTAAAAAAAATATATATATCTATATTTCCACAAGCCAGCTACAGAATTTCCACTCCAGTCTCTCCAGTCAGTGCAGAAAGGAAGCAGTTCAAGACACAATCCATAAGCTAGCAGTAGAATCACAAACAACAGCAACTGAATCACCGAAACAATCGCAGTTCAAGAAACAATGCATTCTGAAATGCAAGAATGCGAGCCAAATCCAGATATTCAGTTAGTCTTCTGTCCGAGGATCACAATTCTATTGCGAGCAGATCGAAAACCAAGAAGTAGATCGCGAGCATAAGTAACTAACAGCCAAGAACAAGCCTTAACACCAGCCAAAATCTCGCAAATCTTAGAACCAAACACGAGTAGATAATCGTGAGCAGTCAACAACAAGTAAGAAATCCCGCGAGCAGATCGCGTGGGAATCACAAACAGTTTCTAAAAACGCGCGAGCAAAGAAAATCGCACCAGAATCCCTTGCGCGAGCAGAAAATACGTGGTAGAAATTAAGAATCCCTTGCGCGAGCAGCTGATCTTCTCACAAGCAGACGAGAATCGCACAGAGATCGCACAAGCAGAAAATCAAATTCCTCCCGCAAGCTGTTCACGCGAGTCGTGAAACGTGGAAATCGCATAGAGTCCTCCAGTAGCAATCTTCAATCGCGAGCAGTAAGATTGCGTGGAAAAATCGCGATTAGGAAGCAACATTCTTCAATCACGAACAGAAATCCTCGTCTTCAATCGCGAGCAGGATCGCGTGGAATTTCCGATTCAGTTGAGAGTCCATTACATGTTTTTTTAACATATTAATACACGATTATTGATATGACAAACTGTTTTAAATTATATGGGAGACTGGAGAGTGACAATGTCTATATAAGACATATCCGTATTTACATTTCCCTATATTATATTACAAATTGTTTTTGTTTATTTATTATTTATTGAGAAGTTGGAAAGTGCAAGTACCTCCTACTTGCATCTCTTCTTCAACTGCTCTTATTCCTAATTCCGTTTATTGAGCATTTGAATTTCTTTTTTTTTCTTTTTTGCAAATATTAAATTTTTTCATTAAAAATAATGAAGGGCAATGCCCTGAAATACAATTGAATAGGGAAATAAAAATGCGGTGGGGTTGATATTGTGATTTCCAAACATTCTTTGTAAAATGCTCATTCCAAACATATTGGAATGAGCCTTGGGATTTGTGGGATTATTAATTCGATGCTCTACATCACTATGGTTAGCTTTTGCTTTTTCATTATTAAATTTAATTTTTTTCCTTAAGCAAAAAAGATCATGAATATGATAAAATCCGAAATGTGAGCACACCGTCATAAATCTAATTGATGATCTTACTTTACAAAAACCTTAAAAAATATCATCATTCATCGGATGATTTTATTAATATTTTTCAGAGCAACGAATCTATATATGAAAGAGAATGTGCAAATATGCCTGGTTTCGCTGTTTATTACAGATTCCCAAACAGTCAGCGAGTTCAATTCGGCCAATATGTGAAAGTGAGTTTCTTGTCATTTCTACTAGTAATTGGTTTATTTGTCATTTTATAGTTGTTGAGTGTTGAAATATGCATCGCATAATTGTATATAGATTATGGTAGGTTTGTAGTAATTAAATATTTAATATATTTATATAAATTAATAATTGATTTCTGAATTTGCCTCAATTATTAATTAATTTGTAGCTATATGACTATATCACATTATCAGTTTTTTCACTATCATTAATGGATTTTAACATCATCAAAACAAATTGATTCAAATTCAATTACTCAAATTATTAACAGATTTGTAATCAATCAGAAACTATTGAGTGGAGAAGGCAGAGTAGTAATCAATAGGGCCCAATTAGAAAATAGGAGCAATTCCTACTTTAAGGAAATTTTAAAGGCCTCCCCTTATCCCAACATTCCTACACCAGTACTATTTCCAAAGGTAGTCTTACCTGATATGAATAAGTGGTTAATTCAACAACCAAATAAAGATGAGGACAATAGGACCTTATTCTCATTTCAATCTGGAAAATCTGTAGGACCAGATGGATTCACAGTGGATTTCTTCAAAGCCCTGTGACCTGAGCTCAAACAAACTGTGCTAATCTGTGTTAGACAGTTCTTTAATTGCATGCCACTCTTGATATCCGCTAATCACACGTTCATAACACTCATTCCAAAGACACCAACGGCCACTGACCTGTTGACTTTCGGTCAATATCACGTGTGAACCCTATATACAAACTACTTACTAAGATCCTAGCAGACATTATATTTAAGGTGTCTTCTGAACTTATCTCTTCACACCAAATTATTTTTATAGCTGGAAGGAACAACATCTGATAATATCCTGCCAGAAGATGAAATACTTCATGGGTTTGGTAGAATTACGACGTCTAGGAGATGTTTTCTAAATATATACCTGAAAAAACCATTGACACAGTTAAGTGGGAAGCCATGACTTTCACATTAGAAGTTATGGGATCCTGCACACAGCTAGTCAAGCTTGTTCACAACTCTATCTCAACACTTCATTCTCAGTATTGGTAATTTGGTAGAAGGCTCTCCCTCCCCCCTTTCACTAATCAGAGAGGGATTGGACAAGGGGAACAGCTATCACTCATCTTGTATGATCTAGTAATGAACAATCTTAGCAGACTAATAGAAAAAGAAATTAGGGAGAAACAATTAGACACTTATGTGGTGAATGGGGCAGACTCCATCTCCCACCTTATCTATGTTGATGATGTGCTAATTTTGGCAAAAACCAACCCTAAGTCCCTACTTACATTGAAGAATATCTTAGAGACATTCTCTTGTTTCTAAAGTCTGAAGGTTAACCAAAAAAAGAGCTCAGTTACATACTCCAAGGTTTGCTCAGAAAACCTAGATCTCCATGCCATACTCAACTTCCCAATCAAGCCTCTTCCATCACAAGTAGGTAGAAAACTCACTCAATATATTGGAAACTAAATGTACCAATAGAAAAGATACTAGCCAAATTGAAGGAGACGGGGCTATCTTATGTTGGTAAAACCCAATTACTCAATTGGGTCTGGTGGAGCAGATCTGATGAAGATTGGCTACATTGGACTTAGATCAATGCGATCCAATTAATAGAAATTATTTACTGGATTCCACCAGGGAGGGATGGAAGAGTAAAGAAAGAAATGTAACATTAGAAAAATAGGAGAGAAATGGTAGAAATGTAAGGAGAGGAAATACCTTGGTAATAGAATAAAAAATTTGCTACTTTGTCCCCCCCTTTATTCCTCTATTTATAGTAATCTTATAAGGTGGGGGCTACCTTTGAGATGAACCTCCAGGTTCAGTTAAGGCTAATTGTGCTCCTTGCAAAAGAAAGAGCACGATAACGTCCACCTCTATGTAGATGTCCTACTTCAAGGTCCTTCAATATTGAGCAGCATGTTCATCATAGGATTTTCTCTCTCTCATTATAATAA
Organism: Zostera marina; assembly: GCA_001185155.1. NCBI lineage: Eukaryota > Viridiplantae > Streptophyta > Magnoliopsida > Alismatales > Zosteraceae > Zostera > Zostera marina. The sequence continues at coordinate 33,800 of LFYR01000167.1, read as the reverse complement.
CTTCTAGGCTTGAAGCACGATTCTACAATGAACGACGATGAATGGACAAGGCAGATTCAAAGACAATCATCAGATCATCATTATCGTGATCATCTGATAAGGAAGATTCAAAGACAATCACCAGATCATCATTATCGAGCTGGGAAGTCACGATCTGAGTTTGAAAATTGCGATTCATGGGAAACACTATTGAGGAAATATGAATATTATTAGGAAAATACTTGGAGCGTCCCTAACCAAGTCCATGATCGTTGTAAATTTTTTCCTCAACGTAGTTCCTATCTTCATCAAGATTCAAGAGTAAGATTTTAAATACGCGATTGCGCTGTGTGCCAGCAACCTAGCGCACTGCCGATTAGGCACGCCTTAGGTACCATGAGTATTTTCGTAATTAATTAAAAACTCTAAATTTCATATATACTATAAATGGGATAATAGTATAATACTAATACAAAATACGTAACTACTTAAAGTCTGAACATCCTTCAAGTACTTAAATACTACCAAATATTCTATTACAAAATCATTGGGGGGACATTTGTGTATGTTCTTGAAAATCTTTTAAAAAATATATGAAAGAGCATAAAATCAAAAACTGGAGGTGCCTTGAAAAGCGCCTCCATCTGCGCATTTAGAATCATGATCAAGATGTGGATTGGTATGACGACTTTTCTAGGCTTGACGAACAGTATGAACAAATCCAGCAAGGAAAACATAATTAGAACTCTGGAGGCGATTATAGATGGGGTAGGGTTTTCCCTATATTTGAAGGGTTTGGGTACAATGAAGGTTTCTTGATTGCTATAGAACATCAAGTAATAAAAATCGAAGCACGACATTCGGAGGGGGAAGCATGGTCTAATGGCAACAAACAAAATGGAATGGGTCTCGGTTGTACAAACGATCGATTTACACTTGAAAAGATGAAGCATTTACTCTGGAAACGGTTCCTGTCAATGGATTTTGATCTGCACTTGCATTATGTTTCTCTTCCATCTCATGTTAAGACTGATGTTTCAAAGCTTCTCAGTGAGTCATCGATACAGGATGTTCACAATAGTTATTTGAATACATTCTGAACACATTCGGAGGTTTTATATGTCAAAGCTCGTGATGAAGTTGGAACTTCTACTCAAAGAGTATGTGATGACTGATGAGCACTGCAATTCAGAATAATAAAAATAGACGGAATGAAAAGTGATGTAGGAGAGATCTGGATTTAGGGAAGAACGATTGAAGGAAGAATCAAGAACTTCTTCAATCGGGAAATCGGTAGACTTGGAATTCTCCAAGAATTCTAGACGGAGATCTAGAATTTAGAAAAAGGAAATAACAAAGAAAGATAAGAACAAAGAGAGAAGGAAATAACGGTAATACCTTGATTTGATAAAATATTCAATAATTCTCTCCTCCCATCCTTGGCCTATTATATTTATACTCACATCAATGGAAATAGGCAACCCATTTGATGTGAGTGTAGGGCTGTTTAGGAGGAACGTGAGTTGGTTTCTACTGCATCAAGCCAACTATGATTCACTTCGTTAATATCTTCTACCTGCATCAAAAAGAAAGAGGCTCGTAATTCAGCTTGGTCTTCCTCAGTGAACAATTTTTCTTCTGAAAACAACCCCAACACTATGAATAATTCAATAATTGATGATTTGGCAGGTTTTTCATTTCATCCTATACCAACTTTATTTTCTGATTCTATTGAAGGAGTGAGAGATAACCTTGAAGATACTCAAAGAGACTCAATAGTATTGAGTCAATACCTATTGATTGAAGTAACATGATTACACTTAATGGGATTGTGTTTAAATCTGTTTCTTTTAAAATAAATTCTGATCTTTGCATCTCCTACAAAGCTCTGGAAGAAAAGGAAATGGTGGAATAAAGATGAAATTATAGGTGTGCTGTCTATTTCTATCAGGCTTCTTGGTTTGCAATTTCTTGGAAAACTTCTTGTAAGAATTCCATCTCAGAAGAGGGAATCAAAAATTTTCAATATCACAGTTGGGCTCCCCAAATCAATTTCAGGGAACAACATGAAAGGTGGAAATACTTGATTGATCATTTTCACAATAGCTAATAGATTGTTTAAATTCTCACTCTCAGGTCATTTATGTGCACCCTTATTTGATGCACAACTTGGAGATGCCAGCCCAAAAAAGAGTTTGCAGAAAATGAGTGTTGGAAAAACTTCTGACGTTTTACGTCCTCAAATTTTTATTCTTATTTTCAGTTTTTCTCTGCTGAAGAGTACTACTGCAATGAATTCATTAAAGAATCGGTTTCCACTGCTTACTTTACAACCTAGTGCAATCTATATGTTCAGATGGCTCTCCGTTTCTTCAGGAAGGATCAAGTTGAAGAATTTTAATTTTTTTTTTTTTTTTTTTGAAACAATTAAATTTCATTAGAATATGGCTAATGCCAAGTTTACAAAATAGAGAATAGAAATAAAAAATAGAAGTAAAAAGAAATGAGCAAAATGCTCATTGACTCACTCCCATTAGCTATGTAGTCTAGTTATACAGTAACTAGATACGCTTCCTCAGAAGGTTGGTCTCCCATACTTCCATCATAGATGTCTCCAAAGGGTGACAACAGTTCTTGTAATACACTGAATCAAAGGAGAGACTGATGTCTTTAATGACCTCCTTAAGGACTACCTCAGGAGGCCTACTAATGTGCTGCCTATACCTTTTATTTTTTTCCGTCCATATATGCCACGACAAGCACCCAATAACATTCCATATTAACCCCCAAGGGGGGAAGTGGCGCGTAATCTTTTGTGCTGCTTCCGTCAGATCCCCCAATCTAATATCTGGACTTGATTGGGTGGGAACTAGAATATTCATTATTTTCCAGAATTTTAATTTTGATTTGATAGAACTTAGATAATTTTTCCGACTTTCCTTTTTAGCATCTGGTGAATTCCAGATCTGTTCTTCCTTCTTTTTCTTGTCAATCCATTCTCACGATTGTGGATCTAGCATTCACACCCTATCATAAGGGGAGGGGGAAAAAACTGGGTGTGGATTTTGGATGTCTTTTAAATACCTATCACGGCTTTTCCGGTCTTTTCTTTAGGAAAATCTCACTACAACCCAAGTCCTCTCTAGTAGATACGAGGATGTTAAGGCAGATAGCTAAGGGAATATGTTCCTGGCCTGAGGACTCAGTTCGGAATTCCAGAAAAAGGAAACGTACTGGAGTCACTCCTACTCCAGTAAATGAGATCTTTCATTTACTGTTTAAAAAACTACTATTCAGGGATTTTACATTTGCCTTTGACAAAGTAATAACATCATAAGCATAAATTAAGTGGGATATAGATTTTGCTTCATTGACCATATATAGATCTATCCTCCCCTTCTCCACTCTCTCATTAATCAAGCCTGCATAGCACATTCATCACAAGATTGAAAACGATGAGGGAGATGTGATTCCTTTTTTATTTATTTGATATTGTATGGATATTAAAATTGTTAATACACGTTGATGTCTAAAATAAGTTTTTTTTACAGGTGCACTTGAAGTGGAGTACAAGATTGACAAAATTACTGATCCAGTGTTTGGAGTCTCCTGAATATTTAGAAATAAGGAATGCACTTATTACTCTTTCAAAAATTTCAAGTGTTTTCCCTGTCACTAAAAGAAGTGGTGTTAATCTTGAGAAACGGGTAACATTTTTTTACTTTTATTTGTATTACTTGTGATGTTATTGTTCAGTTACCGTACATCGTTTTTAGATGTGAATTTCATTTTAAATGTGGATAAATTCTTGCAGGTGGCAAAAATAAAGATAGACGACAGAGAGGATCTTAAAGTTTTAGCTACTGGTGTTGCTGCAGCATTAGCTTCTCGCAAGGTGATTCTTGAATGTAAAAGTTATTATTTTGTCTTTTTATCTTATTTTTTAAAATTCACAACTTTTCATATTTTATATCCAGAATACTTGGATTTCTGAAGATGAATTTGGAATGGGATATTTTGAGCCAAAACCTTCAGCTTCTTTAACAGGAACCATATCAAACTTGCAAAATGGTTCTTCTAGTATTTCTTCAGCTGAAATAGTTGGGGCAAAAAAAGTCACCACATCCTCTCAACTTGAAGATCAATCTTTGCGGGTCAAACCTAGTGATGGGAAAAGAGACAAATCTGAAAATTCTTCTATTTCGAAGTCTGAATTACCACCACAGAAAATAGTGGGTGCTGCATTCTTAGGAAACACTGACATGTTGCCATCTACTATTCCTTCTGGTATCTCCAAATCTGGAAGTCAAAAAACTGTCAGCAGTATTGGAAAACTACCATTTGAAGAACCAATGATCAAGACTATTGTTGATTCTGAGGTATGCAAGGTTTATTTACCTATTTATATCAGTTAAACATTTTTAATTTCGATAATTCAATGTTATTCATCGTCAGTCAAAACTTTAATCATTCAATTTCTTTGCAAATATTACTTTTATTTATTTTAGTTTTTGAATTGAATCCTCACCTTTAAATCTGACAAAAAAGTCTTTACCACTATACAAGTGGCTATGGATTATCGAATGTATTGTACAATCTCAGCCTAAAGAAAAATTACGTTATCAAAAAAGTAAAACGTCTTAGACATTTACAGGATAAAGAAATACTCTTCTAGTCTATTATTTGTTTATTAAAAGCATAAAACTAAATAGAGAGTAGATATGTGCATCAATTCAACAGAGGCATAGTTTATGCTGAATTTGTATATTTGAAGACAATGTATGACTACCCAAGAATGTGAAATTTTTCTTCATCAAAAATAAAAGAATGTGAAATTTGTACAGAGAGATTATTCATTTCTTTTGTATTTGTTTGAAATATTCTCTTCTTTTGTAATAACATCGATGATATCTCTTTTGCAGTCAAGGTCAAAACGTTCTGTACACTCTTCTCTCTCTAAACAACAAAAGCTGGATATTACGAAAGATGACACTAAAACTGTAAAAGTGATCAGTAGGACTGTTGTTGTCGATACAGACTTAAGGACTAATCATTCCGAAACTAGGGAAGATGCAACATCTTTGGTTCCTTCCAATGGTAACATATTGACAACTGATGTTCATGGTAATATCGATTCGAAGATTTCTACTGGAAAAGATTCCGACAATAATGAACGATTTAGCTCTGCTCGCCCACCACATCCTACAACCCATGATGATTTTGCATCTTCTTCAAGACTTTCAGATAAACAGCAGAAACGATCGGGTTCTTCTGAAGATCAGGAAAGATTAACCAAACGTCGAAAGGGAGAGAGTGACGTAAAAGATGGCTATATTTTAGATGAGAAGGCAATATCTGAAGAAAAAAATAGAAATAAGATGTCAGAAAAGTCATTGGACAAATCAAAGGAGAAGACCAATGAAAGACTTGAAAAATTGCACCGAGAAAAAAATGATCGTATTGATAAAACCCGCGCTGATGATATCATTGATAAATCAAGAGACAGATCGTTGGAAAAATATGGAAGAGAGCATTCTGTTGAAAGACTGCAGGAGAGAGGACGATAGAGGTTCTGATCGAATAATTGACAAAGTAAGAGATGATAAAAATAAAGATGAACGGAATAAATCTCGACATAGTGAGCCATCTTTTCATTCACAAATTTTGCCTCCTCCGCCCCCTTTTCTTCCTTCTACCTTTGTTCCACATTCTGTTGGTAGCAACCGTAGGGAGGAAGATACTGAACGACGACCTAGTAATACTAGACATTCCCAAAGGCTTTCTCCAAGACTCGATGAAAAAGAGTACAAGCATTCAGAGGAAAGATTATTAGCCTGTCAAGAGGAGGCAATAAAACGCAGAAGGGAAGATGACTTTCGTGAGAGAAAGCATGATGAAAGGGATGGATCATCTATAAAGGTATATCTTATAATATATTTTATATGGGTTTATTAGTGATATATATATATAAACATGCTAATTGTTTCTAATTACATTTTAATCCTTGTAATTAGTTAGTGAGAAACTTATGGATCGAGACTTCACTGAATCAGTTAGAGATTCAGTCAAGTTCTCATCCTAGCCTCAAGTGTATATAAACATATCTAATAGATGTTTAGAGGGGTTGATCATTTGATTCCCCCACCTTAATTCTGTTGACGCTTATAGGGCTTGGAAGATGTTAAAGATATTGACAATGAAGAGATTTCTGCCGAAAAATTTCCAGAGGGTTCTATTCACCCAATATCAAAACTGTAGATAGGGAATAAGAACTGTGGAAGAGTACACCTAAGAATTCCAGACTTTCATCTAGGAATGATCTTAATGAAACAGAACAACGTATTTCTATGTATGTGGGGGATTGAAGTGGTCTGTTCAAGCAAAGATACCTTTGCACACAATTTTTACATTGGATGATGCCATCAATATGGCCGATCAGATTGAGCAGACAACATCCAAGAGTTCTATGTACACCTCTAGTTACACTGGTCTGAACAAGGAGCTCAACACAGCTCCAAGTTCCAACAGCTAATTAGGATAAGGGACCACGTTTGCACACTCCCGAAGAGAAATTAAAATCTAGGTGGGCGCCTTTTTTTTTTAAAGTAATTTAAATTTCATTAAAATAAAGGCAATGCCCAAGTTACATAAGAGTATATAAATAAAAACAGAAGTAAAAAGAAATGAGCAAAAGCTCATTGACTCTCTCTCATTAGTTATGTAGTCTAGTTATGCAGTAACTAGATACGCTGCCTCAGGAAGTTGGTCTCTCATACTTCCATCATAGATGTTTCTAAAGGGTGGCAACAACTCTTCTTGTAACTTTCCGGATCAAATGAGAGATTGATGTCTTTAATGATCTCCTTAATGACTACCTCAAGAGGCCTGGCCTACTAATGTGCTGTTTGTATCTTTTATTTATTTCCGTCCATATATGTCATGACAAGCACCCAATAGCAATCCATAGTAGCTCCCAAGAATAAAACTGACAGCCATCTTGGATCAGCGAAGGGAGGGTTCCAGATCTGAATCTGAAAGGTTGCAATCCATAAATTGCAACAGCAGACATCACCCGCAATTCCGCATACATAAGGTGAGATATAGAAGTAGCACCATTAACCTGATAGGTGTCTATCCTTTTGTTTTTCAGTTCACTCCTTATCAATCTACCTATAACGTCCATAATCATGTCAAATAGAATAGGAGATAGAGGATCACTCTACCTAATCCCCCTCTGGCTTTTGAAGGGAGGTGTTGGAGTCCCTTCCACCAGTACCGAGAATGAAGAAGAGGATATGCAATTCCAAATCAATTTACAGAATATAGGAGAAAATCGATACATTTCAAGAGTGGCAATTATAGCCTCCCAACTGATTGTGTCAAAGGCTTTTTTAAGATCTATACTTAGACCCATCCATCCCCTTTCCTTATGTTGTTTGACACTAATCCTCAAAGGCCAGTTTACAGAGTTTCAGCTATTGGGGACTTAACTACGTTGCCTTGCAAATTCGTGACTAAGGATTTCATCAGAATAGTCAGTATCTTCTTTGATAACTGCTAATTCTGTCCAACTTGACTCATTTTTTGTGGCTTTCAACTGTCACACTAAGGAGGAGCTGATCCACGACAAGCACCCAAGGGGAGGAGTCGTGTGTGAATTTTTGCACAACCTCCGTTTGATATCCGAGCTTGATTGGGTGTGGGAACTAGAATATTCATTCATCTTCAAAAGACGAAGTTTTGGTACTCAACTAACGGAATTAGGAGATACCTGGAATAAGAACACGTGAAGAAGAGGTGACAAAAATTCAGATGAGACCTGGATATCATTTCATGTGCATTTCAGAATTCAGATGTTTAGTGTACCACCATATAGTGCACTTTTATTTGTTTTTTTGCATTTATTTACTTAAAAACCGTGTATCAGGGAGATGAACGTGAAAGGGAGAAAGGTGGGCTTGCAAAAGATGACTTGGATGCTACATCGAAGAGGCGGAAAATCAAGAGAGATACGGCATCAAACGAAGGTGGTAGAGAATATTCTCCTGTTGGTCAATCATCTCATTCACCTCTTGCCTTGGGAAACTCTCAACACGATGGAAGAGAAAGGGATAGAAAGGTAGGTATGGCTCAGCACCGGGGCCCTTACATGGACGAAACTGCATCCAGAATTCATTCCAAAGAAGCTAGCAAGATGACTCGTCGGGAGTCTGATCTGTATCCTTTTTGCAGCTTAAATTTCTTTGATGTTCATGCATTGGTTAGCTACCTTTTTATGAAAATACACTACCCAGCAATTTCTTAGTCATGGAACTTAGTTATGGAACTAGAGAGATTGAAATATATTTTTTTAATTTAAACTATATCAATTCTTCTTTTCTTTAAATCTTTCAATATCAGAATGTTTGAGCGTGAAAGGGAGGAAGAAAAGCGTCTCAGGGCTGAAGCAAAGCGGAAACATCGGAAATGAAATCATATTGGTTGAGAATAACTTGTCTTTGTCCAATGGCATTCGTGGCTGGTTCAAAACTTCCTCACTTCCCATTTCTCTTGATACATGCATAATTATTCTTCCTGCCGTTTAGTTTGTATCGGGGAAAGTAGAGGTGCCTATTATCATTATGACTGCTTTCCCTTTCATGGTAATATCTAATTTAGCATTTAAACTTACAAGTAAATATTTTTTTAGAATCAATTTTTGAAGAATCGTTTTTTATTATTTATTTTCCTCGTAATCTTTTCTATTGATAGCTTTGTTAGTTGTAACTTGTATAATCACAGAGTGTATAAGAACATATTCAGATTTTAGGTATGAAATTTTAAAGAGTTCATAAGAATAAATTCAAATCTATTTAAACCACTTTTGATGAATTATTGTTGTCAGTTTCTCCAAATTATAATTCTAATACCTCATTTACGTTTTGCACTTTTGCCTATTTAATAAATATCTATCTAAAGTTGTAAATAAAAGTGAAACAAAATAAATTTAGTTTAAACTTTGCATTGGTCATTTCATAAGTCTTGAAGATTTTATAACCTTTAATAGAAAAGGACTTAAACGGAATTCATTTCTAGGCGGAGATATCTAAACGAATTTAAATTCTTTCTAGGAATTCAGATTGAATATATTAGTGACGGAATTCATTTATCTCTGGCTCATACTTAGCAAACTGATTGAAGAGTTGTAATATGGAAAGTCTAAAGTCAATGGCAATATGGACGCTAGCGGAAATTGACCTAATATCAGACGAACCACTGATCAACGAAGTGATCACGAGAGTATCCCCGGATAGTTGGGTAAATGCAGTATATAATCTTGACTCGTTCGGACATACATGTAGTAGTAAATCAACTCTCACAATTCATGGCGGCACCTCAACTGAAACGGGTTCTACGCTTTCTTGCTGGAACTCATAAATTCATGAGTGTGGTGATTAAGAAAGCTAAGGACTTGGGAGTCCGTCTATTGCGATGCAGATTTGGGGTATAAATTGGATAAGAAGTGTACGACTGACTACTTGATATATGTGGATGGAACTCTAGTCTCCTAGACGTCGAAGAAGCAGAGCACTCTGGCATGATCGAATACCATCACTAAATTTTCTAAAAACGATAATTCAAGTTATTTTATGAAGATAAAAATTTATACTAGATTATAAATTCAATTTCTGATAGGTTTGTATGAGAACGAGACGGATCCCAAGCAGAGCGGTCTCCGTGCTGGAGGAATAAGGTGCGGAACAGGTCGGATCTCGGGTCGGACAGTCTTGCTCTCGATACTGCAACAGCAAACCCAACAAGCGAGATTTTTTTATTGCTGGACTGGATCTCCTCTATTTTGGTGGGCTAGATTAGAAATCCAGTTCAACAAAAGAAAATAAAACCGAGCCCTAACTGCTCCGTATAATTCTATAAATATTGCAGAAAGTTTTGTTGCCGGCGGCGTAAGAACCATCCTCCTAATTTTACTCTAAAGGCTTTCTTTGTTTGCTTTTCTGTATAGTTTTTTTTTCCTAATTTCGTTTGATTTTTTTTTTATATTTGTCGAGTTCGATGATGATTGATTTGCTTTAACCACACTGAAAATGGAAGCGTGCGAGGGAGTTTATCTGTTGTAGTCGATTTGGTTTTCCATCTACTTCGTCTGGAGATCCGTTGCTTCTGTGTATTGAGATCCCGACGGATCCTGTTTGATCTGTATGATCTCGGTTCTCTGAAGCTATGGTGAGTTTTGTGAATGGATTACCGATCGATTTCTTTATTTGACTTTTGATGGACTCTCAGACTTGTCTTTCTCATGTGGAAAAACTGTGCCATCTTACTGAGAACTATTCAAAGATTTCTTTGTTCTTTTTATGTTCAGTTTTTTTATTACATTTTATTGCTGATATTTTATCTATAATATAGCATTCGTAAGAAGATAAATTTATTGGATCTTATGATTTTTTATTTAACTAATCTTGTAGCTTTACTGTGTTTATTGCATAAATCTATTGATTAACGAATTAATAGTTTTCAGTTTTTGAAGTTTATTTTTAAATCGTTATTTTTACTCTTTTTTTCGTTTATCATTTTTTTGATAGTTTTATGATTTAATGAGTTGTTATGATTTATGAATTGTTAATTTTATTTTATCTGATATTTTGGTATATTGGATAAAAACGTTATATCGAAATCGACGTTAAATCGTTATTGTAACCTCAAAAATCATATTGATAAGAAGATTAATGAGTTATGAGAGGAAATGTTAACAATTAATTTCCTAATTTTATTTATTTCGTCATCTATTACTGTCTATTAGGTTGTCCAAAATTTATTAGAACTATATGTTGTTTCTCTTATTTTTTTTATAAATATAGTATGAGATTCAATAATGAGATTGATAAGATAAAATTTAAACTCAGAGAATTGTTTCTTGTTTTGAGAGTGAATTTCTTCACATCTGTTTTAAAGTTGATTAATAAATTAAAAGAATAGATAACTGATGATGATATTTAACACTTGTGATATATTTAAAAATTATATAATTAGTATCGTTTATTTGTCATAATAGATTGAATTGTAATGACAATATGTTAAACTTTATTATAAGTCACTAGAGTTAACTAACACATAACTCTCAGGGTCTGGTATCTGATGGTTACACTTGGACTTGGGGTTTCTATCTAGCTTGGGTCTAGGTGACTAGTTGGTTCTTGATTATTTCAACGTTAGTGGAGGAGGGAGGGGTTAAGCATATTAACTCAACAAGATCGAGGTTAGGCAGATCCAAGACTTCTTCCATCTAATCTCCGGTCTAAATACCAGCTACAAAATCATCGTCAAACTTGTAACAAATAGAATTGCCGAGGTGACAGTTGAGGAGTTACTGTCTGCAAATCAGTCCGCTTTCACACACACGAGACAGTCTTATTAGGGAGCTCTTGCCGAGGATCATCTTAGAGGATTTGGGCAGAAGGGAACATCTGTCGAGGAGGGTATATATTTCGAAAGCCTTTGACAGGAGCGCTCTGAATTGAATTTTCAGCCACCGTCATAAAGGAGGACAAGTCGGCAAGTCGGCAATTCTTAACGGGGAGAGGATTACGACAAGGTGATTCCGCGTTGCTCTTCAACATAATAATGAACAACAGAATATCCATTTGTTTGTTCGAAGAGTTGAGAACAAGCAAGCAGTTGGACAACCCAACTGGTATTTGCGGATCGTATTGGTGATCTATCTATCTATCGAAGATTCGTCTCGTCCAAAAGAAAGAAGGAAAGAAGCTCTGTTCTTGATCCCTATTCCAAACTATGAATTAGAGAGTGATTTAAAGATCGAGATGAGCTAATTGGATGATCCCTTGAGAATTTAATTTAATTTAAATAAAAGAGTTGAAAATGAGTTGTTACATAGTAGTAGTGGACGAATCAGAATTCAGAATGCATAGTAGTGATAATGTAGAAAAGCAAGTATAAGTAACCACCAACCCACGACATTCCAACAAACCGCGGAATCCACGTCGATCATGATCTCGAACTTGCACGTCGCCGTGGACGGATCCTTGTCGGTAATCTCAGATAGACCGGGGAATTTACACGCGATTAAATCCTGATCGTTCTTTTGGAAATAACTATTAAACGCGTACGAAAGATTGCCTCTTTCGTCAAGCGAACCACAAGACGTCTGGTACCCAAGGCTGGTACAGTCGGCTCGATCGCAGGCATAACTAACACTCGCCGGAATCTGCTCATTGTTCAACTTCGCCGACCCTTTCATCACGCACCATTTCTTGTCCAAGTACTGTATCCCCTTCGCGGCCACCAACGACCCCGAATTCGGAGATTTTAGACCCAGTTGGTACTTCGGCCGACCGTCATAGGTGTAGATTCCCCAGTGTCGCTCGAAATTACCGGGTCGGATGCTCTTCTCGTCCTCGTCGATCAAACTGAACAGGTACGCGTTTATCGGACCGGGACGAAGTGGGGTGCCTTTGCCCTCGAGGATGTGGTTCATCATTCCCTGATTGAACTTTTGGGCGTTCATTGGGTTGGCGTTCACATCGCCGTCGGTCGGCCAACCTACTTCGCCGACGATTATCGGAAGATTCGGGTATCCATTCTTCTGCAAAGCCCATACCAATGTGTCGTGGTTCGCATCGAACACGTTGCTGTACTGCACGTTCCCGTCGACTACCGGACTGGCGCTCTCGCCGAAGAATGCGAAGTCGATCGGGAAGTTATGGTCGTTGTACAGACTGATGAACGGGTAGATATTCACAGTGAATGGCGACCCGTTGTCGCTCAGGAACTTTACGATCGCGACCATTAGATCGTGGATGTCGGATCGGAAGTCCCCGCCGGAGGGAAGTGAGGTGGATGACTCATACACAGCGGCGTTCAGTGGGATAGTCACTTTCACCTTACTGCTCAGTCCGACTTTTATGACGGAGCTCTGGATATTTTGGAGAGCCGGGAAGGTGGTTTTCAGAAAGCTTCCATTAGATGTCTCTAGAAAAGGTTCGTTTCCAACCGCAACGTACCTGATATTCACGCCGTCGTTGACGTATGCAGAGACGTTCTTCGACACGAAATCCTGCGCTGCGATGGTGCTGTCGGCAAGTGTGGAGAGCATATCGTTCGGAATGCCAACCATCACCTCAAAACCGGTTTTCTTCAGAGCATTAAGGATGTCCCCGTCGGCGTCGAAAAGTTTTACCTTTTGGAACCCACTTTGCTTTAGCATATCCACCACCGATCTAGGCGGCAGTGGGTGACTCGTCTGTGTTCCCCAATTAGCCCCAACTCCCCTCGTCGGCACCACCAAACACATCCAGCATATCAACACCGTCACCGTCGCCTTCGCCACGCCAACGTCCATCTTCCCGATACCTTCAGATCCAACTCTGTAGTCTAAATCTGCGAATCCGACACCCCAAGCCCACGCATTTATTGTGCAAGCTACAGTTCAAAAGGAAAAACTAATTAAACCAAACAGCAGAAAGAATCATAAACCCTAATAACAAAAACCCAGAACCTACAGCTTCCCCCCGTCTCAAGTCTCAAGTCTCAAGTCTCAAGTCTCAAATCTCAAGCACGGCGGCGTCGGCGGTGGAAGATGAGGAAGAATCAGGGAGGGAATCTTTCTTGGGTTCACAGTCCGAAATTTCCCTGACAAATTACAGCGAAAAAGAGAGGGTCTCAGAGCCCCATATACAATAATCAACAATTCAGACTGTAGATTCCACTTTTACAGTAAGTATAATGTCAAAAATTAAATACATATACAATAGGGGTGGGTTCCAATTAAATAATTAATTATAATCAACAACTCTTATTTTACCTTTAAAATTTAAATACTCTTCACAATACAATTCAACTATAAATATAGTTATGAATTTTGGCTTTATCTGTTCTTACCTAGGTAAACAACTGATTCAACATTCACAATAATTATTAAAGTTTATGTTTTAAATCTCATCGTTTACCATTGGAGGTAAAAATTTATTAAAGTCTATAAAAAAAAAAAGTTATTTTATTAAAAAGAAAAGAATTTAATAGTGATGATACATTTCTTTTTTGAATAAAAGTAGTGATGATATATATATAATAAACGACAACTAAAACCAATGGGTCTCTGAATTTTCTTATGAACCAACCAACCAGTTGCAAAGCTTCAATAATCCAAACATACAATCAACCATACACTAAGGGTACGTTGACGACCCTCTCATGGTCATGGTAGTCCCGGCGGCCAGACTCAATCGTTTATTGTTGGTGAAATCACCAAAATACAATAGGAAAACCCTCGAAATTTGATTTTGGGTTGAGCTCCATACCATTATTAGACTCCCAAGAATAAATTAAGCATCTCTCTAGAGAATATGAGTCTCTCGTCATCAATCTCTACACAAGTCATCGAATACTCATTGGCTCCAAACAAGCATCATGATCGCTCACACAATACAAGTGAGTTTGATTTTTATTCTAAAAAAAAAAGAAGCCATGGAAAAAAAATGAGACAATGATATTCGATTTCATATGTTCTTCTTTAGATTAGATGATATTATAAAAGACAAAAAAATTGATAATAGATGAAAAATTAACGGTAAAATAAATGATATCTCAAAAAATATCTAATAGATAATATATCGTTTATTGAAAATTGATCTCAAAAGCTACAATATTAATCCAAAAGGTTATTACCCAAGACATATGAAATTATCAAGTCTGGCCGTACAGCCTTATGAGACAAACTCTGTTTAGTCACTGTTGATACCGAAGTTCGTCCAGACAGACCACGCCCGAACAGCGGGCTTGGACCGGCGAAGACTCAGAAAGCCCATGAAAAATTTATATAAATACCTTCCCTAATCCAACTGAGGAGGGAGTTGACAATTATTAGGCGAAATACTAAAGAGTTGTGTGTTTGTGAGCTCCCACACCATCGGTCACAATCAAGATAATCTTCCCAGTAGCCTTGTTCTTAACATGAAAATCAACATTAATGTTCATCAAAAAATCATAAGACTTTTCCATAGAAAAATGGGTAATAGAAAGTAGATTTTTATAAATATCCGGTACATGCATAACATCTTTTAATTCAACAAGTCTAAATCTTGATTCAATGAGAATTGATGTCAATGTGTGTGATTTTTAAGAGAGGACGTAACATCATCAATAAAAATCTGAAAATGTACAAGTATTATATTCACCATATGGTGAGTGGTGGCAGGAGAGTCAAGCACCCTGTCATCGTTGTAATTTTCATCAACACTTGTAAGTTTCGTCAAGAAGATCTGCATTGTCTTGTCGTGTGTCTAACATCATCATGATTTTGTTTGACCATTACGTAGTACATACTTGTAAAGTATAAGATATAAAATCACAAGGGTCAATGGCTTATATGCAAATACCCACTAGAAACAAGTATAAATATGACACAATTTAAATGCTTTAAATTATCTCAATATATCATTTACTTACTGTCAACTCTCAGATCCGATCAACTCTCTGTCATCTCTTCTCCGACTCATCACTTCTAACATGGTATCAGAGCTTCACATCTCTTAACTCACTCTCCCAAAATGCACCAGTTACCTTCCTTCTGGCGTACACAGCCAACACCCACACCAACACTCCACCTCCACTCAACTGCGAATCACCCAATGACACTGACCTTTTTCCTTCCTGAAGGAACCTCCGTACGAAGCTGAAGTTGGTGGACCTGTCCAATATCGATGGATGTACCCATATGAGAGGTAATTTAGTTTTTTTCTCGAAAATCATAGTGTTAAATATATCGATTTGATATTTTTTTTTTTCTTTCAGATTTATGTTTTTCTTAAAAAAGAAAGTTCGCAATAAGGCATATGTCGAAGGGTCTATTGCGGAGGCTTACATTGCTGAAGAATTATGCACATTTTGCTCAATGTACTTTGACAGTACATTCGTATCGAGATTTAACAGAAAATCGAGAAACTTTGACGGTGGAGTAATTGAATCTGCTGGTCGTTTGTCGATATTCGTTCAACAATGTCGCGCCTTAGGAGGTGGTGACCGTAGATATTTAGAAGATAGAAAATATACTGCCATAATGATATACGTGCTCCTCAATTGCGATGAAGTGGAATCGTTTGTCAGAAAATTTGAAGAAGAATTGTTGGAAACATACCCAAACATGTCTGACGAAGAATTACAACAGAAGACTGATTCAGAATTTCATCAATGGTTCAAAAATCAAATGAATAATGCTGAAGACACACGTCTACGTATTCATGCAAAAGGTATGAGTAAAGAAATTGTTATTTACAAAACATATATTGTAAATGGATTTAGATTTCTTTCGAAAAGCGAAGATGAGAACAAGAAATCACACAACAGTGGTGTAATGGTTCGAAGATCTTCTTCGTATGAAGACGATGAAAATAACTATTTCGGGGTTTTTCAAGAAATTGTAAAACTTGATTTTCTTGGCGATGACACTCGAATTTGTATGTTCAAATGTGTTTGGTTTGATATTCACAAAGGTATGAAAACAGATAAATTCAAAACGGTGACTATCAATACACATTCTAAACTTAGAGCATATAAACCTTTCATTTTCGCATGGCAAGCAGACCAAGTTTGTTACATACCGAGTGTTTCTGGAAAATCTAACGATTGGGACACGATCTTTAGAACGAAAGCTCGAGATACACTCGATATTTCTGAAAAAGATTTGGAGACATATCAAGACGATTTCAGTGAATACGACATGAACGTCATCAACAATGACAACCAAATCGATGATATCCCACTGAGCAGTCATGGATTTACCGAAGAATCGAACAATGATACCAATGATAGTAATAATGATAGTGAATATAGTTGTGATGATAATGATAGTACTGATAATAATGATTCATCTAGTGACAATGAAATAGGTTTTTAATTTAATTATAAGTCTATTTTATTATATTTCTATTATTTTCATATTATTATACTTCTATTATCGTGTTTAATTTATGTTTTTACTTTTCAGATATGGTACGTGGAAGAACCGCACGGGGACGTACTTCTAGAGCACGAGGACAACCTGACAATGATGAGGTTGTTTTTAGAATTACAACAAGAACATTTTCGAAGGGAATTCCTCACCCTTCAAAACCACTTCAAGGCCAGATACTGGCTTGCGGGTAAGTATTTTTAAATTGAATATATTATTTTTAAGATATTAATAAACATCAACATATATAGATCATTCCCAAACAACATCCGAAAACAAATCGAATGTATAGTTAAACCCAACATTCCTGACGATGAGATTTTTTGGGCTCAATGGAGTGATGAGAACAAGACTTTAGTCTGGAATAAATTTCTGGTACCTTTTAAATTTTGTCTACTTTCCTTTTTCCATTTTTCTAATTAGTTAGAAATATTAACAACTTATTTTCTCTTTTAGACTTTTTTTACTTTTGAAGATAACGATTATGCTGGAACCAAATTCGAGAAATATTTGACCATGAATTATCCAAAATGGATGAATAAGGCCTGGGAAGAGGCGAAAAAGCTAGCCGGTGTCGATCATCTGGACGACAGTTGCAAAAACTTTCCTCTCGGATATCTGAGAAAGAATCAATGGGAAGGAATGATGACAAAGTTTTTAGCAAGCGATTTTCAAAAAGAATCGAAAAAAAATTCTGACAACCGCACGAGCAAAGAATGATACATCGTCTATAAAGAAGGATCACATCCGTTGAAACTAACACTTGGTAAAATTATTAAATATCTAATTTGTTCATTTTTTATTTCAACTAATTCATTTTTTCATGATACAGAGTTTGAAACTCGGTCGTCCAACTTTATTTACAGAATCTTTTATGGTCACGTATTATCCGATAAAAGATAGAGGCAAGACTCTAATGGTACGTATTTAAATATCAATATTTTGTAATTTTTTTTCATTACCAATTCATTTATTTATTATTTATAATAGTCGGATTACGAACCGTACAAAAAAAAAATTGAATAAACAACAAACAATAGATGAAGACGAGGATGAGGAGTCAACAGACGAAGAAGACATGTCGACGCAAGGATCGACCTCTTACAGGCGAAAAAAGGCGCTATTCACTTATGACAGTTTGGAAGCTTGGATTAAGGCTACAGGAGGCAAAACAAAGGTCCGTATTCTCGGATTGAGACCGGGGGATGATTCATTGATGCCAAAGCAATCCAAGGCTAAATTGAATCGCCAAACAAGAGAAGAAATAGAAAAGAAGAAAAAAGAAGAATTCGATAATCGAGTTCAAAAAGTCGTTAACATGCAATTAGGGACAGTCGTTAGCCAGAGATTAGATTCGGCCGTTAACCAGAGATTTGAGACGGTTAACCAACAAATGACGGTCTTGATACAAAAACAGAAAGACTTGTTAGACGAAATCGCTACTCTGAAAATAAGTTATTCAATACTTATTAAAATTCTTATTATAAACATTTAGTTAATCGATTTAAATTATTTTATTATTTTTTAAAAGGGAAACACAAGTACGAGCACGAGCATAAGCCAAGCGATCGTTCCAAGTAAGAATCCTCCGAATCCTTCTTTAGATCTTTAAGGTTTATTAATGTACTTTGAATGAATTATGAATAAAAATTTGAATGAATGTAAATTTGAATAAATATCTATTTTGAATGAATGTGTTTGAATGAATGAATGTATTTGTGAATGATTGTCTATTTTCAGGTAGAGAATGAATGTGTAAGGCTCCTAGAGAGCACTCATTAGTTTCGGCTAAAAAAATTTGTCGAACTCAATATTTAGTGACGGCCTAGCGACGGCTTAGGGACGGCCACTTGAAACAGGAAGCTTAGGGATGGCATAGAGACGGCTTGGTCATACCCTTATCTAACCCTGAATTCTAATGAAGGACGGCCAGAATCCGTTCCTAAGATATAAAAGCCGCCCCTAAAAAATCAGCGAGGCGACTTTCAACGAAGGGTTAGCGACGGATTCTGGTCGTCACTAAAAGTCAGTAATCTGGTAGTGAAAGTAGCGTAACACCGTAATAGAAGAGGCATAATATATAGTAGCGTAATACCGTAATAGCAGATGCACACTACAAAGTAGCATAAACACCATAATAGCAGATGCACACTAAACAATATTAGTTGAGAAAGTCATAATACCAAAACTACATATTAGCAAAAGTACAATATCAAATGTGTAGAATTACCTTTTGTAATAGTGAGTTTGAATAACACAGTCTGTCTTTCTAAAGAAAGAACAGGTAGATATTTAATATCCTATAGGATTGAAGAAGAAAATATTTAAAAAGACATTGTTGGGAAGAAATTGAAATTTTGGAACAATGATAGGCAAAATAGGATGACATACCTCGGAGGATTGGTCATTCGGTGGTAATATATGGTAGAAAAAGTTTTTCCGCATCTTCTTTTGAAAAAGAAGGAAAATAGCAGTTGTAAAAAAACTCAGAGCATCTTTCTCAATAACCATAGATGTAATAAATCTTAGATGCTAGAATATATCTTTGTGATCGTCCAAATTCTCGGACCCGCGAATGTTATTTATCATATTTTGGTATCGCCGAACGAAGCTAAACAGTAGGTTCTTGGCTGTCACTTTGGTCTTAAGGAAAGAATTCATGTTTTCGCTCCTTTATGTAGAATGCATTCCAAGAAAGAAATAACAACACATCAAACATGGGACCCATAAATAACGGATGTCGTATAAACTTTTCAATAATACATTAGAAGACACATTATTCTATGTGATCCAAAGAGACCATGAGTTTTCAAAATCTTTAGGAGTCTCTGAAAATTTAATAATTTTGTATAACATGTTTAGATAATTGGTATTCTGGCATACTGTGGGGACCTTGGTAGACAACTTGTTGGTTATATGCCAACGACACAAACGATGAAAGGATTCAGGAAAAACACGAGATATTGCACCTTTCATCGTCAAATCTTGATCAGTAATAATTGATTGAGGAGGGTGTCTCATACATTGTTTGAACTTATTGAATAGTCATGTAAAGACATCTACGTTTTCGTTACTGCACAGATAAACAGAAATAAAAGAATATGATTTAATGGAAAAATATAGGATTAAAGATGAAACAAAATGAGAATTTTCATTACAATGTATAAACGAAATACCTTAAAAATGCACTACCGAATATTGTATTCCGGTGGTGGTTGACACCCCAAAACATGCCGAATATCATGGAATAAACATTGGTCTTATAGGTCGTGTCGAAAGTAACGGATCGCCCTAAAAGAGGTGTTTCAAACGACCTTGATCATCTTTGACAAGATCATAAAAGAAATTCCTATTTTTTAACTTCTTCATTTCGAATTCCTCTACAATCAAGTCGACGTCATAATTTTTCAGATCTATACGATCATCACGAACCATATTGTTAATATCCAATGTCATGCAGCTCATATTCTGCGGTCCACCAAGTTGATTAGAGAAATAGGCAGTCTGTTGTGATATTGAAACATTAACTTCAGCTAGGGAGGAAAAAAGTAATTTGGAGGTATGAGATATTGACCGATTTATTGGAAGGTATCGAATTTTGGAGGGGGTCGTAAATGGGTGATTATGATCAAAATTTACAGAATCAGTGACCCAATTATCAGATCTGTATATTCTTTTAAATTTGATACTTGTCAGGCAACCACATCTAAAAACACCATTCTTCCGTCTAGTATCGTTGGTCAGTGGAAATATTAGAATTGGATTGCCTTGTTTAGAACATAACAACCTTTTCATTACAAGAATTTTTTGACCAGTTTCTTTGTCCAATATATTCTTCGTCGATCCTAAACGAACAAAAAATCTGGTAGCGGATTGAACAGCCATTTCATACGAAAGAAAAAACTCACTTACAATAGGACATGATTTATTGGATTGACTGTAATTAGAAGATCCATTTTCATGATCAGGAGATGTTGGATATTGACCAGGAGAGGAAGATTTTCATTTAAAATGATTGTCAGGGGTTTTAGTAGTTCCGCAACTCACATTAGCGGAGTTAGCACGAATTTGAGCAGAGGATTCCCTAATATCAGCAGAGGCGGAATGGACATACTCTGAATCAAAAAATGTGTTGCGTACGATATCAGAATCCAAGGAGGTAAAACATGGACATTAGAAGTTATAAGATTAACATTGGTCTGACAATGAGAGAAATTGAATTGGTAATTCATACTATTTGGTATTTTAGCAGTTCCATAGCTCATATTAGTGGAGGATTCCCTAATCTCAGCAGAGGTGCATTCGACAAAATCTGACTGAAAAACGGTGCTAGCAAAGGCATCAGGATCCAAGGACGTCGAAAAATCAACTTTGGAAGGTATAGTATTGTCATTTGTCTGACATTGAGAAGAATTGAAATGAAATTTCAAACTAACGTTGCAAGATGTATTTGTGTAATCATATGTAAACTGTTGTGAACGATATAGAGGAGGGGTCACGAAAATTGAATTGGTGTTGGAGGAAACTTGCAGGCTGGTAGATCGATGTTCATTGCCAAATGATGTTGGAGAAGCCATTATATGCTATGGGAGAAAGAAAAATAAACATTCAATGTATGAAAACAAAAAATGAAAACAATAGAAGACTAACCTTCTATTTAGAGTGGGTTGGAAGAACACGAAATGATAGAGAAAGAAGATGACAAACAGTAAGGAGAGTGAAGAAGAAGACGTTGGGGAAAAAGACAAAGTTAAGAAACATAGGACGATTGGACAAGGTGGCAAAACCGAGTATTGACAGATGAACAGTAAGAAAGTATAATTTGATAAAATCGATTTCGAAATATTTTCGCAGAAGGTAAGTATGAAATAACATTGAGTGTCGAAGTATTATAGGAACATGACAATGTAAATAAAAGGAAAGATTTGAGAAGATGTTGATTGGATGTGATGATAGATAATATCAAGATATAAAAGACAAGAATTGGACTGTGGGCAGTAGCAGAAGTAGGGGAGTAGAATGAAAAAGTAGGTAGATGTGACAAAACTAAGAAGGAATTAGAAGAAAAAGAAAAGTACAACTACAGAAATTTGAACAAAAAAAAAATTAAATGGAGAGAAAGAGTGTAAAAGGTAGAGAAGAAGAACCCATAGAAATAAAAGAGGGCAGGAAACAAAAAATTAGAAGAAAAAGTCGATTAACAGTCCGGCAGGAGAGAAGGGGGGACGGAGGAAGAAAATAGGAAAGAGTCCGGCAGGGGAGGGAGAGACGACGCGGGGAGGAAAAAATAAAAACCAACTGTAGACAACGATAGACGATGAGAGAGGAAAAAAAACTGACATGGACGAGAACGATTGGAGAGTACTGGAGTAGGGGAGAAAAAATATTTCCAATCTGACATGGAAGATTAAATGAGAGAGGGAAATAGATTAATTGAAATAAATTAATTGACAATAGGGAGAAAAGATAACCCATTGCAACAGGTAGCTCACGGACGGTGTGGATTTGTTAAAATAAAATGAAAGACAAGGATTAAATTCGCATGTGAAAACCCAAATGAGAGGTTCTCATTTGATATTTTTTGTAACATCTAAATCATCTACATTCATTCCCTTAAATCAATCCTCATGGTTTAATAAGGAGTAATATTTATATGTTTGTGACATATCGGGTGTTACGTGGTTATTTCTGGTACTTTGATAAAACGGTTGACTTTTAAGTTTTTAATTTTGACATTTGAAAATGCGTAAAAATATTTGTGATTTTTGGTGAAGGTCCGCCGCAGAAGACCCAAATCCCAATCCTTTTCCGCAAAGCTCGCTCTGTCGATCGACTGCTGGAAGAAGTAGAAGAAGAAAAAGACCCAAAATGATGAGAGTGACGATGAGATAAAGAAACACAAACTTGGATTTTGGTGGTCGCCGACATGAAGTATGCTGCGGTGGAGGAAGTTACCCCATGTTCTTAATGACCTCTTTGACTGCTGTCTGTGGGAATTCTGTTCAGTTGGGGGGGGAGCAGCTGCAGCAGTTGTTGATTCGGAAAAAGACGTCTTTTTGCTGCGTCGGTCTGCTCACCTCTCACCTCCGACTGAGGAGACTACAAGCATGGCATGTTCCCAATGCCAATAACGGAGGAGGAAAAGGAGGCGAGATTCGGTCCGGGAAGAAGACGCCGTGGTGGAAACAGTTCCTCTTCGACGACGACGAAGATGACGAGTGGTTATCAATGGAAGAAGACGGTTTGATCGACGATGAGGAGGAGGAGAAGGAGGAGGATGGAATGGCGATTGAGGAGAGGAAATTCGAGACGTGGAGAAGACGAGCCGAGGCGATCTCCGAGTTAAGAGTTGCCCAGGAAGATGCTCGAAATGGGGACAGTAGAAATTGGGAAGATTGGTTGGAAAGCTCTTCTTCTTCGAATGCTCCTCCTGCTGATAATAATGGATATTGGGACGAAGTTGGCGGCGGAAATGACGGTGGCGGTGACGAGGATGAAGATAGATATGAGATGTTTCCCGACACACGACTTGTTAACACTGCCAGAGACTTGCTGCTTCGCACGTACGATGATGAATTGCTGTTTGAAGATCGAGTTTTTAGATACGCTTCTCGGAATTCTGTATGTATTTATTTATTTTTTTTCTTTCTTTCCATGTTTTTATTATGTCTGATTGAGTGAATTGCAAATTGCAGGCCAAGTTCTTGGGATTCCTAGTGATTGTGCCGTGGATTGTGGATTTTGTGGTGCATGATTTTGTAGTGATGCCGTTTTTGGATAGGTATGTCAAGACTGTGCCGCTGGCGACCGAATTCTTCGACGTAAAAAGGGATCAGAAACTTCAAATGATAAAGGCTTTAAAATCCGAAAAGGCGAGATATCAATTCGAGGTGGAGATCGGTAAATCCCCTCCTCTCTCCGACGATGAGGTATGGGTGGAGATGAGGCATAAAGCGTAAGTACTTATCGCGAATGAATCGCGCCTTTCTAATAAATGATTGAATGAATGGTTATGTTCTATGGTATCAGGATAGAGATGAGGGATGAGTGGAGATTGGAGAACCGAAATGCTTTTGCGAATATCTTATCAGATATGGTGTATGGAATCACTTTGTTCCTTCTTGTATATTTCAACCAAAGCAGAGTAAGTTGCCGAGTTTAGTTTTTTTCCCGCTACAATGCTCGCTCGTCGATTCACTACCTCTTTCTTGGTGGTGTACTGGTGTTCAGGTGGCATTGCTTAAATTCACAGGTTACAAGTTACTAAACAACGTTACGGAAACCGGCAAGGCGTTTCTTATCATCCTCATCACCGATATATTTTTGGGGTGAGAACTTGACTGAGATAGTAGATCGGGATCAAATATCTTATTTTTGATTCGTCTTGTCCATTTTTTATTATCGTAATAAGATCATTTCTGAAGTAATTTGGTACAGATATCACTCTGCATCTGGGTGGGAAGCACTTTTAGAAACGATTCTAGAGCGCTACGGACTTGAAGTTGATCAAGCTGCGATAACCATCTTCATCTGTATCATTCCGGTTGTCATTGACGCTTGCGTCAAGCTCTGGGTACGTTCCCTTACTCGATCGTCGGATCCAATTAATCGACAACTCATATACATGACTCTAACTCTCTTTGTGTGTCGGAACAGTTGTTCAAATTTCTACCCAAAGTATCACCCAATGTCACTAACATCTTCAAGGAGATGAAACGTCATTAATCCGGAAATCTGCATTTGAAGAGATTATTTTTGTCATCATAGCTTACCTGCAATGAAAATGTTGTGTAAATAATTCATTCAAACACCATCTTGATTGTTGTTACCTCATTTACATTACATTTTTCAAACTCAAAAAATAAATCACAGACTTACCAAGTTACCAGAGTGCCAAGGCAAAGCCATTTTAGGCGAGATGAGATCCAATCTTCTATGTTCCGTCGAACCGATAACCCGACCGATCCGTTTAGGATAATTATCCATTCGTTCGTAAATCGTTCTGTCCTAAATCCCTAAATCGTATTATTCCAACTTCCGAGTCAAAAACAACAAGATGACGTTCGCCACGGCTACTTCCACCGGTGTTGCCTTTCCTTCTCCTATTGTCTCCGTCTCCAGACCAATTTTACAGTCTTCTCTCATCTACCTTCCTCGTCCTCATCTCCGACTCTCCGCTCTCCGCTGTTCTCCTTCCACTCCCCCTGAGCCCAAGCCTATCCCGGAGGAAAAGGAAGGAGACACCGAGGCTCTATCCAAATCGATATCGAATGAGGAGGTCCAGGAATTGAAAGAAAGGCTTGCGGCGGCAAGGGCTGACGCTGAGGAGAAAAAGGGGTTCTGGGGAGGAGTGGCGGAGGAGGTTTCAGAGATCGAGTGGCCAGTGTTTGGGAAAGTTTTGGGAACTACAGGAGTCGTTATTTCCGTTATTGTTGGATCTAGCATCGCCTTGCTTACGGTGAACGCTGTTTTTGCTGAGATCTCCGATAAAATCTTCGTCGGAAGAGGTGTCCAAGATTTCCTGTCGTGATGTGTCGTCGATGGAGTAAAAATTATAAACAACCCCTTTTATTTCTTCAAAATTCATTTTATATCTATATATGTACATGTTTAGACTGACACGTAAGATTTTTATTTTTTATTTTTTTTTGGAAACATCCTTTGAACTGTTGAAGTTATTCTTAGACGTATTTTTCCTTGATCTGAATGACCCGGTGGGTGTCTGTCGTATTTTTTTCGTTGGTGGCGGGATGGCGTTGAAGAAGGGCTCACGAGATTCTCTCGTGGCCCTTCACATCGTCATCCTCCTCTCTTCCAGTCTCCTCACAACCACCGGCTCCCTCTCCGAACCTGAGGCCGACCGGGAAATTCTCCTCCGATTCAAATCCACAATAATTGACACGAGAAACGTCCTTCAGAACTGGTCTCCGACGACCATTCCGTGCAACGGTACGCTTAGATGGACCGGCGTGATCTGCGGCGATGGAGGCAATGTATTGAAATTAGTTCTTCAAAACATGGACCTCTCCGGAACCCTCGACGTGACTCCGCTGGCTGGACTGAGGGATTTGAAGAGTATCAGCTTCATGGACAATGGGTTCGAGGGTGGTATGCCGGATGTAGGTCGATTCGTGTGGATGAGGGCTCTTTACTTGTCCGGTAACCGATTATCGGGGAAGATAGATCACGGCGAGTTCGATAGAATGTTGGCTCTTAGTAGAGTTCATCTGTCGAGGAATAAGTTCGTCGGAAGGATACCGGATTCGTTGGTCGGTGTTGCGAGATTGACGGAGTTGATGTTGGATGGGAATAATTTCGACGGAACCATACCGGAATTTCGTCAGCTTGGTTTGAGGGTCAATTTCTCCAATAACGATCTGGAAGGTCCGATTCCGATGGCTCTCAGAACTTCGAATCCCACTGCTTTTCGCGGTAACAAGAATCTGTGTGGGCCACCGCTTTGGAATCCATGCGAATCAACGACCATCGTCGTCTCATCTTCTCCGACACCCGAAGACAACCCCGGAATCAATCTATTTCAACTCATCGTCATTCTCGCAGTCCTCTCCCCTCTCGCCGTTGCCGGTTTATTCTTCTTAATTCTGCAATGCCGTCGACGGTTGACTGAGTCATCATCATCAAGTGATAAGGATCTCTTGAAACATCAGCCAATCTGCATCGACGGGAGTTGTCTGATCCCCGGAAGGGAAGTCGGAAATCGGAAATTGGTCTTCGTTCAACCACCACCACCAACACATGGAGAGGTGGACGTTCATCTGCTAAGGACGTTCGACATCGAAGATCTGCTGAAATCATCCGCCGAGGTTTTGGGAAGTGGAAGCTTCGGATCTTCTTACAAGTCTACAATGATGAACGGATCGTCGGTCGTGGTGAAGAGATTCCGGGAAATGAACGGGATGTGTAGGGAGGATTTCTCCGATCACATGTTGCGTTTAGGAAGGCTTTCTCATCCCAATCTGATTCCACTGATCGCCTACTTCTACAGAAGGGAAGAGAAGCTCCTGATCTCCGAACATATACCCAACGGAAGCCTGGCTCATATGCTTCACGGAGGAGGAGGAGGAGGAGGAGGAGGAGGAGAACAGGCTACAGAGAAGCTGAATTGGCCCAGTCGGCTTCAGATCATGAAAGGAGTAGGTCGAGGAATGGCATACCTCCATAAGATACTCGGTGATCTTGATCTACCCCACGGTCACCTGAAGTCATCAAACGTGCTCCTGTGTGCGAACATGGAAGCTCATCTTTCCGACTACGCACTCGGACCGTTGATCAACACGCATCACGCGCATCGGACAATGGTGGCCTTCAACGCTCCGGAGGCTTCCGATGACGAAGAAAGCGTTGGGAAGAAAGCCGACGTGTGGAGTCTGGGTATCATGATACTGGAGATTGTGACTGGACGATTCCCGGCGAGCTCGTTGAGCGGGGGTGGTGGGAGCCGGAGTGTAAGTATGAGGGGTTGGGTGGATGGGATCGTGGAATCGTGGAAGGATGGAGAAGCGGTGGTGGATGCGGAGATGGGTGAGTTGAGTAGGTACGAGAAGACGGAGGTGAAAAAATTGTTTGAGATAGGAAAAGATTGCTGTAAGGTTGACGTGGAGAAGAGATTGGAAATGTTTGAAGCGATTTCTAAGATTGATGACGTGATGGAAGTGGATTTGCTGGAGGAATATTCTTCATGTGTTAGTGAGGTTATTATTGGTATGGAAAGATGATCCTTATAATTAATTAATTAATTAATATATGATTAACTATTAATTAAGTAATTAATATATTAATCAAATCAAATATTCAAACTTGAATGGAATCATGAAATTATCCATCCCTTCAGTTTAAATTAATACTATACATAGATATTAATTACTCTTTATCCCAATATATATATATATATATTAATCTTTTTTATGGATATAAATTAATATATTGTATCGGTTTTTAGTTTTTTTTTTTATTTGTGTGTGGACGACATATATATATAGCTTTTGTTATCAAATAATTATATTTATATACCTCGATCATCTGTTTATGGATCGATCGTTTTTAAATTTTTATTAATTCAAACCTTAATTAGCTAGGCTACCTCTTGTTATTAACCTACCAAGATTAATTTAGATGTATTATAAGATAATAACATCTCAATTTTAAATTCTTTATCTCGATCGATCGAAATTGGAAAAATATATTTT
Source organism: Zostera marina (assembly GCA_001185155.1). Taxonomy (NCBI): domain Eukaryota; kingdom Viridiplantae; phylum Streptophyta; class Magnoliopsida; order Alismatales; family Zosteraceae; genus Zostera; species Zostera marina. The sequence goes on along the minus strand of LFYR01000167.1, from coordinate 5,648 downwards.
CTGATTATACAATTCTGATTATATTTCATATATAATTATTAGGCTAAATACAAATTTACAATTGAAAAATAGGTACAAATTAATTAAGTATCAAAAAAAATAAAGATAACAATTCTTAGTTGAAAACTTCAAATGTTGAATTATTAAATAAATAAATAAATCCCATCAATAATTAATACTTTTTCCCTGCAAAAATAAAATAATAATTAAAAAAAAAGGTATCGTTTTAATTAGGGTTTAAAAAAAGCGGTATGGTTACCATAATTCGAGTTTTGGGAAGAACGTTCCAATGGGCTTTCAATATCGGAGTTAGTTAATACATCTTGTCGACTGCTGCCGCTACTAGAAGCTCGACTCCTACTGGAAGTACGACTCTGGTAGGAATTTGATCCGCCGCCATTACCATGTCCTTGAAACCCAAGTGGCGGCATCTCATCGGCAAGATCGCGTAATCTGTTAAGTTCCGGTAGTATGACTTCTCCGAGGTCCGGTCGATCCTTCCGTCTCAACTGAGCACAACCTAGAGATACTTTCGTGAAGCTAATCGCTTCTTGTATAGGCCAATCCAGAACCTTTGGATCGAATATCTCCACCACTGTTCCTTTTTCCATTGCTTTCTCCACATAATGCGCCAACCCCATGGGTTGTTTTCCGGTGACGATCTGCAGTAACAACACACCCAACGAGTATATGTCTGATTTTGTGCTGAGCATGCCCGTCTGCTGGTACTCCGGATCGATGTAGCAGAATGTGCCGGCGGTGGAAGTCATGTGGTATTGAGTTGAGTTGTTGGCCGTATTGTTTGCTGGAACTAGCCGAGCAAGTCCGACGTCGCCGATCTTGCTAACGTAGTTTCCGTCTAGAAGTATATTCCCTGGTTTTAGATCTCTGTGAACCAGTGGCTCCGGTTTGGATTGATGGAGGAAGAGCAATCCGGTCGCTATCTCGGCCGCTATTCGGAACCTGTACTGCCATGGAAGAACTGGAGAATTCTCTCGTTGAAACAACCGATCTTCCAAACTCCCGTTACTCATGTACTCATATACCAGACACCCATACTCCGGACAAGCCCCCAGCAGCAGGACCATGTGCGGATGTCGGATACTGCTTAGTATTTCTACCTATATTTAGGGTTAGGGTTTAAGGTTTAGAGTTAGTTAGTGTTTAAGGTTTAAGGTTTACAGTTAGGGTTTCGAAATTGTACCTCTTGCTGAAATTGATGTTTCCCTTGAGTGGCGTCCGGTCTTAAAACTTTGATGGCAACTGCGGTATGATCCAGGCGAGCTTTAAACACGGGACCATAACTACCTTCTCCGATCTTACGATTGATGGAGAAATATTCGGTGGCATTTTCGATCTCCTCTATCGAATATTTTCGGCATCTTATCTCCGCCGAAGCAGGCGCTAACTTCGCCTGTTGCTCTGCGTTCATTCTTTTCCGTGATTCGATCTCGGCTCTCTTCTTAGCCGCTTGAGCTTCCTCACAAGCCTCCTTCCGTTTCTCCATCTCCTTCTGCGCCAGTGCAAGCGCTCTTTCCTCCGCAATCCGCGCTTCGTTCACTTTCTGCTGTTCCGCTAACGTCATCTTATGGTACTCTCCGGCCTGTACAAAAACCACCGTCAACAGTCGGTCCATGGAGACATAATAAATAAAGTCAGTTACGTTATATATATATATATATAAGGATAACTTATCGAAAGTTGACGAGAATGATTGATTATTTGATTTGACATGAAGGATATTACTTAATTACCTCTTGTCTTGCTGTGAGAGCTTCTTTGCAAGCAGTACTGTACATATCCATGGTTTTACTGAGCTCCAATTTCAGTCTCCTCATCTCAAGTTCCATCTCTTCCTGTTGGCCATTTTTGTTGAGGAAGGTATCCTGCTTTCACGGCCGGCAACAATCCGATGATGTCACATGCAATATCGAAAAAGATTGAAAACTTAAATTGACAACTAAAACTAATTACCATGGAAATATTTTGGCCTACAGAACCAAAACTGTCTTGCGAGAACGACGAATGTCTCCCAAGATAATCTGAGGACATCCGACCATCGAAGCTCATTTCCGACGACAGTCGGGATGTTCGAGGAATTCCGAGATCATCATGTGCCGACGGAAGCAGCTGGTTGTTGTTGTCGATCTCACCGGGTCTACCATTGCTCACAAATGATATATCATTTTGGATCATCTTATAATCAGAGTACGATTTGACATTCCATGATCTAGAAAACGGCGATCTGCATGTATATAATCAATCGTATAAACAACATTTATACAAATACTTGATAAAATGACGGAGCTTACTGAACATTGTCGGATGCCGCCGGTGAGGCTATAGAACTGTTGGTGGAAAGATAACCGGGAAGTCGATGATGAACATTGCCTACATGCATGGACGAGGTGATCGGGATGGATAAGTCGACTTCAGATACTTGGGATGAACGAGAGCTCGGAGATAGGACGATCCCGGACGGCATAGGTAAAGTCCGGGAAGCTTTACGTGTTGACGTTACTCTTCCTTTGGAGATGGTATAAACAGTACAGAAATCTGGAGCTCCTTTAGAAATACTCGTTGCGATGTCTGAACTCTTGAATCGCCTGCAACAATTAATTAGGGCTATATATATATAGCTAGGTAGATGATCCATGATAGTAAAAATAGCAAGTTGGGTGTTACCGGATGATGGCGTTCTTGGTGGAAGCACCGACGACCAACTTCTGGATGGCGTTTTCTTTGACGTATTCATTGACGCACTTAGCGACGTCGGAACCTTGTAATGTAACATCTCGGCATTTCACTTCCTTTCGAAGGCTGAAACATCGAAATGGGAGGAAGAGTTCCTTGGTGTATTCTTCCGAGATCACTGCCGCATGCATATATATATATATCCACCATGAATATTCATTCATTCATTCATTCGATCAGGAAAATAGGAAGAATATTAATCGATTGAATTAAGAAGGAATTGAAGGTACCGGCGTTGTTCTTGGTGACGACGTGGATGAGGAGAATGGTTTCGCCCTTTCCGACGAGATGATCCACTGTCCATTTGAGAGCTGCTTGGCTTCCTTTGTCCTTGTCGATGGCAACACCCACCGTGACATAATGCGTATCTTCGTCGGCTCTTTTCATGACGCATGCACCTTAAATTATTACCTACCTACCTAACTCCGACCAGTCTTGTTCGATCTCCACGATTCTTCTCTCTTCCTTTTGCATTTAGATTTGGATTTGGGTGCTTGATCTTCTTCGCCGGCCATCCAAAAACAAACAGATTCAAACTTTTCTCTTTTTTTTAAGTTCTATTAATTCATTTCCTATATATAGAATTAGATAGATATGATGTACATGTTTCATGATTTCGATTGAAGATTTTTTTTTTTTATTTCTTTTTTTATGGATTTAATTT
>LFYR01000156.1:0-11042 GCA_001185155.1 Zostera marina | reverse complement strand
TAGTACTCTCCCCTGAAGAGAGCACAAGAAACATGCATGTACCGCCAGTATCCCCCCCAAGCAAGGTCTTGTGTGATCCACATCAAGGCCAAAGCGACAAGATGGGATCAAATCATTGCGGCCACAGCGACACAATGACTCTGTATCCATGCACTATCAGATGGATTGATTCACTATTAGAATCTAGTTCCAGGCCAACGGAACTACGTGTTTATAGTCCATTCCTGATCAAGGGCGAATTTTGTTGTGTCATCAAGGCCAAAGCGACAAGATGAGAGGGAATTATTAAGGCCAAAGCGACAAAATAATTCCCGTCCATTAAGACCGGAGCGACAAAATGGACCGACTCACTATCAGAGCCTGATTCTGGCCGAAGCGACAGAATGTGTGGATTCACTATCAAAATCTAGTTCACTATCAGAACTGATGTTTATAGTCCACCCTGATCAAGAGCGACTTTACGTCCGCAACGACGGTTACCCCATAGGCCAAAGCGCAAGATGGGTCGAGATCATTAAGGCCAAAGCGACAAAATGATCTCCAAGTGTATCAAGATCGAAGCGACAAGATAGAAAAAATTATTGAAGCCAAAGCGACAACATAATTCTTGGTCCATTAAGGCCAAAGCGACAAAATGGACCTGGATCTATTAAGGCCAAAGCGACAAAATAGACCCGATTCTGGCCGAAGCTACAGAATCATACCTGCACAACAAAAAACAACCTGCAAAATAACTATATCAGTCTAAAGGATGTACTTATTGATTTACTGACCTTGTCGTGTGGAGCTGCCTCTCATGTTGCTCCTCATGCTCAATAAATCCTTGATTGATCTGGCCGAAGCGACAGATCTATCATGCTCAAAATGTGATAGCTTCTGGCCAAAGCGACAGAAGTGTCGGGAGGACTTGTGATACTCCCCCAGATTTCGACGACTTCTGGCTGAAGCGACAGAAGTGTCGGGAAGAGCTTATGATACCCCCCCCTTGAGATCATTAAGGCCGAAGCGTCAAAATGACCTCTGGTCTATCAAGGCCGAAGCGACGAGACAGACCGACTCACTATCAGAGTCTGATTCTGACCAAGGCTACAGATTCACTATTAGAATCTGATTCTGGCCAAGGTTACAGAACCTGCCGATTCACTATTAGAATCTGATTTCGGTCAAGGCTACAGATTCACTATCAGAATCCGATCCTGGCCAAGACGGCGGAATCTTACCTGCAAAAAAGGAAAACACTCTACAAAACAACTAGATTAGTCCAAAACGCATATTTTTATTTATTTATTAAACTTACCGTGCGATTTTACCTTTCGTGATGCCCCTCCTTTGCTCAAATTTGTCCGTGGTAAATCTGGCCGAAGCGACAGATTTTACCGTGCTCAAATTTTTTGACGACTTCTGGCTGAAGCGTCGGAAGTGTCGGGAGAGTTTGTGATACTCCCCCCGAAGTTTGACGACTTCTGGCAGAAACGACAGAAGTGTCGGGAGAGCTTGTGATACTCCCCCTGAAATTTGACGACTTCTGGCCGAAGCGACAGAAGTGTCGGGAGAGCTTGTGATACTCCCCCCGAAATATGACGACTTATGGGCGAAGCGACAGAAGTGTCGGGAGAGCTTGTGATACTCCCCCTCGAAAATCGTGCCTTTGCGACATGATGAAGCACGAAATCTGCTACCAGTAGGCTCGCGGGGTCGCGAGGAGGACCGGAGGCTTTGGAGTCCACGACACGCACTCTACGTCAATGTACCTGCAGAGAGGAGGGGAGTCGGCGACTCGGGCTCCTTAGTTGCTCTGGTTGGAGTGTGGAGTCAAGTGTTGTGGAGGGGAATTATTGATGAATGAGGACCCCCCAAGGGCCCCTTCACTACAAGAAAAGAGGTTTTCAGCGACGATTTTAGCAACGATTTTTTATCGTCGCTAAATTTCAAGAAGGATTTTGAAGAAAACACGCGATATTAGCGATGATATAAAAATATCGTCGCTAATGATCTTTTTTTTTGTATAATTAGCGATGATAAATTTTAAATCGTCGCTAGATATATATATTAACGACGATTTAAAATTTATCATCGCTAATAATTGAGACCAATTTATAAAATTTTAAAAAAATAATATATTTATGTAAAATGACCCGTTCATATATAATATCTTTTATTATAAAATCCCAATTTTCCCCTTTCACTAACCCTAAACCCTCCATTTCTCCCAAATACTTCCCCGAGCTCTCCTTCTCGTCGGATTTTCCCCAAGCTCTCCTTCTCGCCGGATTTCCTCCAAGCTCTCCTTCTTGCCGGATTTTCCGCAACTCTCCTTCTCGCCGGAGGTAATGTTCTAATGTTCTTAATGTCTAGATTTTCCCCAACCCTAATGTTCTACTTCGATCCTAATCCATCTGCCTCTCTTCTTTCTCTTCATTTTCAATATAAACACTAATATTCTACTTCGATCCTAATGGATCTGCCTCTCTTCCTCTCGTCGTTTTTAATAAACTTCTAAAAAACCCTAATATTCTACTCATGGGTCTTCATTTTGTAAATAGAAGTGATTGAGGTTCATTCTGTAAATGATGATCCTTTTCAATGCTCTAGGTAGTCCAAAATGAGATTCAGCCTTTTACCTTTCTAAATATTTTTGTAAATATTCAGTAAATGAATTTCTGTAAATTGAATTTTAATTTGTAAATGTTTTTCCAATAAGTTTCAGTAAATGTTCTGATAATGGATTTCTGTAAATGGATTTTTGTAAATGTTTTTTCAATCAATTTATAAATATTTTGTAAATACTTAGAAATGTTTCCGATGAATTTTACTTAGAAAGTAGTACTTTTCTAATGTTTTTGTAAATGTTCTGTAAATGCCCTTCTTAGCAAAAAGATAATTAATTTCTGTAAATCTTCTGTAAATGGAGGTTCTTCCATTATCTTGTTCTATAAATGGAACAATAAGATGTAAATTGTATGAAATTTACATACAATGTTCTTGTTTTACTTCTGTAAAATTTACGTTAAAATAACTATGAAATTTAGTTCTGCAATTTTTTTAAAATCAAACTTAAATTAATTATCTTTATAAAATTATGAACTATAAAATTAATTATGTCTATAAATATTTATCATTATGATTTAGGAAGTCTAAACTGATCAGTTTCAGTGTCCAATGCAGGAACGGATAGACATATACTGGTATAAAAAAAAATTAGCTTTTGTTAAGGTTTTTATAACTTTTAGAGGTATAGAGCTTTAACATTTTGGATAAATTTTTATCTGATTTGTTTTAACTTGTTTTTATTTTTACACTTAAGTTTCTTCAGTTTTGATTTGCTTTTTTATCCGATTTATTAATAGATTAATTTTATTGCTTGAGTTCAATCTAATGATTTACAATTCTCTATTGCTATTTATTTTTAGGTTAGAATTATATTTTTGAGGGATGTGATGTTGTATACCGTCGAATAAAATTTCCCCACTAGCTATGAAAGAAAAAATCACAAGATAAAGAAAAGATAGAGAGTTGTAATGCTCATATTGTATTTTCTAAAATTTTAGATTATTTTGTTGATTGTTGATTAAATCTGATTTTTAGATTAAATTTTACATATTTTATATTTTCATTATTTTCAGATCTTATATCTATTTCAGCGGCAGTTTCCAAAGCCGTTGAAAAACGAATGGAAGCGTTCGAAATAGAAAACGAAAAACGACTTAAAATGATGGAACAACGGTTAATTGACAATATACATGTGAGTTTAATAAATATTTTTAAATTAGTTTTTAAATTTATTAATTTTTGAATATCTTCATTTATTTTCAGGCTAATGCTACAAGCGACCCCAATCGTCCATCATCGAGTAATGTTCCTGCTTCTTCTCAGTTGAACCCAACTTATTCCATTATCGAGAAATTATTGGGAAAAAGATACTACTTTGAATTCGACACCTCGATCAAAAGGTAAGACTTTAGATATTTCAAATATTGTTCAACAAAAAAAATTGTAAAACACTTAACTCTATTGTAATTGAAACACTTAACTCTATTATAATTGTAATCTCTATTGTAACATCAATGTGTGTGATTGTAAAACACTTAACTCTATTTCTTTTTTATTTAATCTAATTTGTGATTCAATATGTGAGATTTGTGCGATTGAATGTATGTGATTTGTGTGATCGATTGAATGTATGTGATTGGTGTGAATTTAATTGAATTGTATTTGCAGGTATTGAATTGAGCACCCATATAAATAAAACATTTTTTTTTATTGTATTCTATTTTAGCGACGATTAAGCGACGATAAGTTGAGACAGGGAATATTATAATTTATTGAGAGCGACGATTTAGCGACGATATAGCGATGATGTATTTACAATATTAGCGATGATGATATTTTTTGGCGCCAAAAAATAGCGCGCGGGTGGGATTACATCAGGGACGATGACACATCGTCGCTGATAATTAGCGACGATATCCAACATCATCGCTAATTTTTTAGCGAGGCGACCTACAACGAAGCTTTAGCGTCGATCAATAATCGTCGCTGAAATCTATTTAGCGACGATTTTTTACTTTCAACGACGATTTTTGATCGTCGCTGAAACGTAGGAATCTTGTAGTGCTTTTATAGGGTCTTTGAGACTTTTCTCATTCATTACCCGTGGGGCCCACGCTATTATGGTGTCCTATTAAAGGTACCATAATGGCGTGGGCCAAGTCAAGTAACGGCTGGGAGTCGGCGACTCAGGTATGGGAGTCGGCGACTCAGGGTGAAGCCATCGATTCCCCATGAGGCAGGTTGGCAGCCTACCAGAACTGACCAACGAGGCCTGGAATCGGTGACTCACCTCTGGAGTCGGCGACTTGGTAGTCCCAGTCGTCGATTCCCAGTATTGACTTGAGTACTTGACGTAGACACTTGCCAGTAACCGTGGATCTCTCCGAGGGTCCGGCGTAAAGCGACGGAACCCTAGTCCTTGTTGAAGGGTGTTGCTGGAAGTGACTGACGTAATCAGGCATGTCTCACCAGTACTCCCCCCTGAAGAGAGTACACGAAACATGCGTGTACCGCCAGTATCTCCCCCCCAAGCAAGGTGACCCGTATCAAGGCCGAAACGACAAGATGAGATCGAGTCATTGCATTTACAGCGATACAATGACTCCGCGTGATCCATGCACTATCAGATGGATTGATTCACTATCAGAATCTAGTTCCAGGCCTGCGGAACTACGTATTTATAGTCCTACTCTGATCAGGAGTGGTGAGACATGCCTGATTACGGCAGTCACTCCCAGCAACGCCTTTCAACAAGGACTAGGGTTTCGTCGTTTTACGCCGGACCCCCGGAGAGCTTCCACGGTGCGAAACAAGTTCATCGTTAAATCGCCGAGTTAACCCGTAAATCACGATTGGACTACCAAATCGTCGACTTTAGAAATAAATCGCCGAGTTAGGGCCCACATCGGCAGTATGGTAGACTGCATATCTCGCCCCTGGAAACTCGGCGAGTTTTCCCTAAATAGACAATTTCCATACCTGAATCGCCGATTTACGACCGTTACTCGCCGTCAGCCAACGCAATAAATGCGGCAATATGCGCGATGTCCGCCTTTGATCACGCCCGCCGAGACCCTATAAAAAGGGTCCCAAGGGGACACTCAAAGGACAACACAAGTTCCACTCTCACCAGATCATCACTAAGAGAATCGCCGATTCTCACTAGAACCGCCTATTCTCTACTTGCAGGTATTTGACGTAGAGCGCGCGTCGTGGACTCCAGAGCCTCCGACATCACCTCGCACCACCGCGAGCCCTGGTAGCAGATTCAGTGCTTCATCAGCGGGCATCGTCTGTGGGACTACCGAACCACCGGTATCCCGTCGTAATCGCGATTTTTTTTGCAAAGTCCGGCTTGAGCTCTCCCGGAAGGTTCGCCGACTTTGTCAACTAAGTCGCCGATTTAGATCAACAATAGCCGATTCTCGGCTCAGGTCCGATTTATTTTTAAATCGCCGACTTAACCTTGAGGATCGCCCGATCCGGAATATCATCTGCTAAGCTAAGAGTGTTGTCCACGACTCTGTTCAAAAACTCCCAAAGTCAAAGTCGCCGATTTAGATCCCTAAATCGCCGATTTTTTCTTTGTTTCTTGAACAAGCTCGGTCAAGTCATCCTTTGCTTTGTCGGCCGAAGCGACAGAAGTATCGGAGAAGGCTTGTGATACTCCCCCCGAAATTTGAGGACTTCAGGCCGAAGCGACAAAAGTGTCGGGAGAACTTGTGATACTCCCCCTCGAAATTTGACGACTTCTGGCTGAAGCGACAGAAGTGTCGGGAGAGCTTGTGATACTCCCCCTCGAAAACATGCACTTGGGGCAGTTTTGTTGGTGTTTTACCCTGAGTCGGCGATTGGAAGCCCCAATCGGTGACTCCTATGGTTTGGGTAACTGCAGGGGATATTTTGATTTTTACCCATCTGAATTGGTGACTCCATCTAGGAATCGGCGACTCCTATTGTAACTGTCAGATCTTTTAGAAAATCCCTGAGATATTTGGAGAATATATGGGAAATATATGTAAAATCTTCAAATAAGGAAATAAATCTCACAGTACTACGAGATAGTGTCCGGAATCGGCGACTCCGGCATGATATCGGGGATATGGAGATCAATTTCCGATCTCTTTTTTTGCAATTTTCGGATTCTCAGGAGGGGAGGGTTAGCAATTTTCCCAAGGGCTATAAATAGTGGAGAGTTTTCCCCAATTCTCACAACATTTTTTTCCCCTTCTCGAATCGCCTAAAACCCTAGATCCTTCAATCGCCGATTCCTCAGTTATTTCTTCTTGAATCGACGATTCCAGTGTGATGTTTAGCCCCGATTCCAATGTAATTCCCCTGAAAGAGGCTGAAACCGCCGCCTTCATAGACAAAATGGCTATTGAAGGACTCGACGAGGTGTTGAACACCGTCGAGTCGCCGATTCCCTCTCCTCCCAGAGTGGTTGAATTGGCGACTCCGGTCGTTCCAACTCATGATTTTAACTTGCGTGCCTCTGTGCATGAACTGCTTGGCGCCTCGCCGGAGTCGTCGATTCCCCTTGCGGAGTCGGCGATTCCGAGAAGGGCCCTTGTGGTTGTGCCTGAGGGGCCTCTGGAACTGGGAGAAATTCCCGGGACCTCTGAGTCGGCAATTCCCCATGTGGAGTCGTCGATACAGACCGGGCCCGTGAAGGGAAAATCTTTCAGAAGACGAGGCCATAGCTCGAGTGCTACTGGATCGACGACTGCAAGCCGTGAATCGCCGATTCTTCTTATTGGATCGGCGACTCAAGGGCTTGAGTCGGCGATTCCTATTGATATTGATGACTCTTCTGCGCACCAACCTGACCCATTGGTTGTAAGTGCCGATGGTCATATAATATCCGGATTGAACCCCAACCAGGGGTCATCTGAGGGCGATGGCTCTAAGAAGAGAAAACAGAGACGCGGACATGGCAAAGGCAAGGTCCATGTGCCGGAAGAGGAGGGGGTCCACGTACCCCTAAATGTTAATTTTGAAGAAACTTTGCATGTCGATCGTGGTGTTCCTAGCCCGCGTCGTAGAGCGAACCGGCGCTCGATTGAACGAACTCCGCCACCTCCCGTGGACTTGGACAGAAATCGAGATCCGGACCTCGATTTTAATACTTATGTTGGAGCGTCACACCCAACTGGGTTTGCTCACTATGAATTTGCCCTAAATGGTGCTCCAAGATTGCTCCCAATAGGCCGCTCCGGGGACGGCGAATATGAGCAAGTTATGACTACTGCAACCTTGGAAGCTTCGGACGAGTTGCATCCCCCATCCAACCTTAATGCGAGCGATGCTCGAAGCTTGCTATCGGGGATGCGGATTTCTGGACACGTGCGATTCTGGGTATCGCGATATCAGCCTACGAGTCACCCACCATTGGGATTCCAGGCTATCCCGAGGATTTACTTCAAACATTTCTCGGAACTTCCAATTCCTGAGATAATGAACGAAGTATTACTCGCTTTTGAAGTGTTGCTGTCGCAACTCCCGGCAGGATTCTTCGTGACCCTGAGGGGATTTCTAAATGTTTGCTGGGGTATGAGACTAATTCCCACTGCGAGCTTGTTTCTGAACTTTTACAAGCTCATCAAGGATGGAAAGCCGGGGTCTGGTCGGGTTGGATTTACGCGACGCCACTTTGATAAGAATGTCGTCGACGACCTACTTACCAACTTCGGCTTTTGGAAAAAGGAGTTTTTCTTCATCACTTCTGAGTTTCTTCCCGGGAGTCGGGAAGAATGGAATGACCCCAACCGAGTGCATATGAGTGCCTCGCTTGGGTTGACTGCGAGGGATGTTAAAGCTGAGGACAATATTGCAAAAGTTTTTGCCAAGCATTGTGTGTCGCGTGGTGTCCCCTTTGTCCTTTGCCAAAGAGAGGACTTTACTTTTGAAGATCAAAAGCCACAAACTGAGAAGGAGATTCAAAGCGGCAAAAAGCGATCGCTTTTATACTTTGACGCCGCTCCCCCTTATATGGCCAAGAGATTTCGAGAGGCTAAATTAATAAGACTGAAAAAGAGTAAAGCTGCTGAGCCCCGACGGACATTCGAGACGGGTTCAAGTTCTCGTTCTGCGCCCCAACCTACTGGCTACCAGCCCTATGCTTCTGGCGTGAAGCTTCCGGACTTCAATGCCGATCCTCAAGTTAGGACGGAAGCTATGTCACTTCTGTTGGCCAAGCCAGGGCGGTGGATTCGGAACGAGTTACTTCAACACATGACCGTCGTAAGTGCCATACGAATTTATTTTTCCTTATATATTTTTTGTTTTCTAACTCTTTATGTTTTTTCATAGGCTTGCTATATGGCTCACGCATGCTACAGTGTCGATACCATTCACGACACTGAAAAGATACAAGAACGATATAATCAGCTTGACGCGAAGTTCAAGGAAAGCGAGAGATCTCTTGCCAAGCTGAGGAATGTGAAGTCCCGACTGGATAATATGCGTGATAATATTCTGCCGAAGAAAGAGAAGACGATCGAGTCTAAGCAGAAAAAGATAGACGAGTATGTTACCAAAATTCTGGGACTTCGAAAGGAGTTGAAAGAGAACTCAGCTGGGTATGTTAAAGAAGTTGAAGATCTAAAGATTCAGCTTGGAGCTAAGATTGGGCGTATGGTCTCATCTGAGGCTACTATTGCTGATTTGAAGAAACAAGTTGCCCAACTTGAGAAAGAGAATACGGGACTCAAGAGTGAACTTGCTAGCGCCGAAGAGGAGATCTCGGCGCTTTTGAAAGATAAGTCCGCATTTTCTGGGAAGGCCAAAGAGTTGGAGTTGGATGTGAGATACCAATCCAACCAACTCCAAGAACTCATCTTCTTTGGATCTTCCGTGTTTCCCGCTCTGCCCCCTGACTATATTACGGACATTATGACATGGGTAGAGCAGCATCCTGAAGAGCTCGAGAAGAACAAGGATTCTTTGGATAAGATGAAGGACGAAGCTGCTAAAGAGTAGAACATTTTAGTCCTAAGATTTTTGTAACTTTTAAAATATTTTTGTAATCTTTGAACTTATTATTAATGAATCGTTTTGGTTTTTTTAATTAATTGTTTATTTACTTCATTTCTTTGAATTGTAACTAAGACCCGAAACTAGATTCGCGAGTCGTAATTTAGCCACCCTGGACGTAAATTAGACTAACCCTATCGTTAGCCACTCTGGGCGTAGATTTGGCTGTGCGAATCGTAGCTCAGTCTACGGATAAATTTGTGAAATGAATTAAACTTCACAATTAACAAAAACTCGCAACGTTCGAAATAATAAGTTGAAATAAAAAATATCAAAAAAGATAACGGAAGTACTTAAGATTTTTTCTAGACCTTAAGACTCTAGAATTGTACTCTAGATTATAGTTAGACTCCAGCCGTAGCGACGGAGTAACTTTTTACCTTCATCGAGGCCGTAGCGACAAGACGAGGTTGGATCGTTATGGTCATAGCGACAAAACGATTTCTAATCTATTGAGGCCAAAGCGACAAAATAGACTAGTGAGTGTTTGGAAACCCTAACCGTGGGTGGTGTATGAACCTTTTTTAGGGTTATGTTCGTGTGTACTTCTTCCTCATTGTCCTGAGACTCTATATCTATACCCTAATGTGTAGTTTACCTCTGGCCAAAGCGACAAAGTAACTTTAACCTTCATCGAGGCCATAGCTACAAGATGAGGTTGAATTGTTAAGGCCATAGTAACAAAACAATTCCTGATCTATCAAGGCCGAAGCGTCAAAATAGATTTCATATTTAGGGTAGAGTCGTGAACAGGAAACTTAGAGAAGTATAACTTTTATTGAAAAAAGAGAAAAAATATTACGAAATGAAATCTAATTATTTTATTTTGCTATATACATTGATAGGACCTAAGGAATGGGAGGATGAATACTAAGCGTAGTATTGCTACATGTTGTCCGCGTGTCAGGTGTTTGGAACTATTGTTCCATCCTGTCGCCGTAGGTGATAAGTTCCTGGCCTTATCTCCTCTTCGACGATGTAGGGACCCTCGAAGTTGGATGACAACTTATTCCTTGGTTTATTCCTTTCAGTGATGCTAGCCTTCCGCGTGACGAGAGTTCCCGGCAGAAACACATTTTTGCGTACTTGGCGGTTGTGGTATCGTGATACGCTTGCCTTGTACGATTCATTCCGCAGGTCCGCCTCGTCACGGGTTTCATCCCTCAACTCTAGCTCTGTCGCTAGGTTTTGGTCATTGTTTTGCTTGTCGTACTTCGAGACTCTGTATGTTGATATACTCATCTCGATTGGTACGACAACCTCCACTCCATATGTCATAGCGAAGGGGGTGTTTCCCGTGGGGTTTTTACTAGTTGTGCGATATACCCATAGGATTTCGCACAACTTGTCTGCCCAGGCCCCTTTGCCGATTCGATTTTCTTTTTGAGCTCATGTACGATGGCGTGGCTAGCCTTGAGACGGGTCCACATGATCATGCTGTGCGGACGTCTTAAGAA
>LFYR01000158.1:380001-522012 GCA_001185155.1 Zostera marina | reverse complement strand
TTAATGTCTTTTGATATTGTGTATGTGTTGATCGATATAGTTTGTGATATGTTATGTGTTGGTATTTTGTTGTAGGTATTTACGGATTATAAGAATTTGAGATTATTCATTTGCGGTTTGGCGGATCAATGTAATAATTTTTATTCATTTGAAATTATTTAATCTAATTAGTTAATCTAATTTGCATGTTAGTTAGCAATTAGTTAATCTAATTTGCATGTTAAGTAATAGGAAAATTAAATGCATGTTCTTAAATTGTGTGAATTGAAAATGAATACAATTTTTTTGAAATGAATGCTATGAAATGAAATGTCATGAAATGAATTGAAATGCATGATTTAAAAAGAATTCATGAGTTGAAATGAAATTTAAATTTAAATAAATGAAATAATTATTTAAATAAATGTTTAGTAATTATTTTCTATAAATGTGATTTTTAATTAGTTTTTAATAAATGTTTAGTAATTATTTATTAATTAAATTATCTAAAAATGAAAATCACATTTTTTAATTAATTGTTTAAAAATTATTTTTTAATTAATTAAATAATATTGGAAATTCAAAAATTTAGTTTTTAAATTAAGAACTTGACTTGAAATCCAATGTTTAAAACAATTATTTAAAAATTAAAATCATTTATTTAATTAATAATTAATTAAATAAATAATTAATTAATAATTACAAGAATTAACAATCAGATTTTCTATAAGTATGATTGTTAGTTAATTTTTAAGTAATTGTTGAATAATTATGAATTAATTAATTATGAATTATGAATTAATTAAGAAAATATTGGAAATTCCATTAGTCAGTTTTTATGTTAAGAACTTGATTTAAAATCCAATGTTGAAAACAATTATCTAAAAATTAGAATCATTTATTTAATTAATAAATAATTGAATAATTATTTAATTAATTAATAATTAATAATTAAAAAATTAACAATCAGATTTTCTATAAGTGTGATTGTTAGTTAATTTTTAAGTAATAATTGAATAATTAATTATGAATTAATTAATTAATTATTTAATAAATTATTAATTAAGAAAATATTGAAAATTCCATTAATCTGTTTTTATAATAAGAACTTGATTTAAAATCCAATGTTGAAAAATATGTTCTAAAAATTAAAATCATTTATTTAATTAATAATTAATTAAATAATTATTTAATTAAATTTAAATAATTATTTAATTAATTAATAATTAAAAAAAGTAACAATCAGATTTTCTATAAGTGTGATTGTTAGTTAATTTTTAAGTAATTGTTCAATAATTAATTGTTAATTATGAATTAATTAATTATTTAATTAATTATTAATTAATTAAGAAAATATTGGAAATTCCATTAATCAGTTTTTATATTAAGAACTTGATTTAAAATCCAATGTTGAAAACAATTATCTAAATATTAAAATCATTTATTTAATTAATAATTAATTAAATAATTATTTAATTAAATTTAAATAGTTATTTAATTAATTAATAATTTAAAAAAGTAACAATCAAATTTTCTATAAGTTTGATTGTTAGTTAGTTTTTAAATAATTAATTATTAATTATGTATTAATTAATTATTTAATTAATTATGAATTAATAATTAATTAAAAAAATATTGGAAATTCCATTAATCAGTTTTTATATTAAAAACTTGATTTAAAATCCAATGTTGAGAACAATTATCTAAAAATTATTTAATGAAATTTAAATAATTATTTAATTAATTAATAATTAAAAAAAGTAACAATCAGATTTTCTATAAGTTTGATTGTTAATTAGTTTTTAAATAATTGTTTATTAATCAATTATAATTGTATGTATTTCAGTTGAATGTCTGAAATCCAGGTACCTGATAAGGCTTGGTTAACTTTGAATCCCTGTAGCCAAGAATTCAGAGATGACCTCACGGCGTTTGTTCAATATGGTTTATGAAAATGCCATGGTTTATATAAGGAAGGATATTTACCATGTCCATGTAGAGACTGTACTAAAAGAAATGTGATTCCAATTGCCGATTTACGTCAACACATTTTCATGAATGGTTGGTTGGCACATTATGTTATATGGACGAAACATGGTGAGCGAACTTACGATTCAGAACCAAACATAGAAAATATAGTTGAAGATGAACCAAACAATAAAATGCGTAATTTGGTTTGCGTGGCGATGGGTAGACCTGATGAGATTGAAAATATTTCAGATATTCCAGATATTGCAGATATTCCAGATCATAATGATGAAGATCTTTCAGAACCGAATGAAGATCTTCCAGATTTAAATTATGATTCGACTTTTGTTAATCGGTTGAAAGACGCTGAACAAGAATTATGGTCCGGTTGTACCGAATTTACAAAGCTATCTTTTATTTTGGAATTATTTCAATGTAAGTGTATCAATCAGTGGTCCGATAAATCATTTGAGACGTTGTTATTCATTTTACGTCGATCTCATCCCAATGGAACAGAAACGATCCCGAAAAATATGTATCAAGCTAAGTCAGTTGTTCGTGATTTGGGGTTACGGTATGAGAAGATCGATGCATGTTGGAACGATTGTATCATTTATCGTAAAAAATATAAAGATTGCAAAAGTTGTCCTACATGTGGTGTTTCAAGGTGGTTGAACGAAGCTGATGATGATGAAAAAAGAAAACGGATTCCCGTCAAATATTTGAGACATTTTCCGTTGATACCACGACTTAAAAGATTGTTTTTGTGTAAAGATATTTCTAAAGGAATGACTTGGCATAAAAATGATCGGAAAAAAGATGGAATTCTTCGTCATCCGGCAGATTCATTGCAATGGACACAATTTGACGATCGCTATCCCGATTTTGCTTCTGAACCACGTAATATCAGATTGGGACTTGCAAACGATGGATTTAATCCATTTAGTATGATGTCAGCTTTTCATAGCACGTGGCCAGTCGTTCTTATGCCTTATAATCTTCCTCCGTGGATGTGTATGAAACAACCCAATTTCATTTTGAGTCTTCTAATTTCCGGGCCTACCTCACCTGGAAATGATATAGATGTCTACTTACAACCACTGATTGATGAGTTAAAAATTTTATGGACCACTGGTGTCAGTACATATGACGTGATTACTCAGAATAGCTTTCAAATGCATGCTGCAGTGATGTGGACAATTAATGATTATCCTGAATATGGTGATCTTTCTGGTTGGAGCACGAAAGGAAAATTGGCATGTGCAGTTTGTTCTGAAAAAACGAGTAGTGTTCGATTGAAATATGGAAAGAAAGAGTCTTTTCTTGGACACAACCGTCGTTTCTTGGAAAAAGACCATCTGTATAGACGTAATAAGAAGGATTTCAATAACAAAATCGAAAATGAAGAAGCGCCTAAACGACCCTTGGGAGAGGAGGTATTCCTGAATTTGAATTTTTTTAGAAATTATATTATTTTCGGCAAGAACGATGAGAGACCATCAAAGAAGAAGATGAAAGTCATGTCCTTACCTCCTGGATGGAAAAAAGTTAGTATTTTCTTTCAATTGCCGTATTGGAAAACTCTGTTGATACATCATAATATCGACGTTATGCATACTGAAAAAAATGTTTGCGATAATATTATAAATACTTTATTGGGAATGAATGGCAAATCGAAAGACAATTTGAGTGCCCGTTTGGATCTTCAAGAAATGAAAATTCGTTCCGAGTTATATCCAGTAAAGATTAATGATTCTGAATGGAAGATTCCAAAGGTGATATTCAATCTCAATAATGAAGAAAAGACGATTTTCTGTAAAGTGTTTCATGATCTCAAATTTCCGGATGAGTACACATCCAACATCTCATCAAAAATGAAATTGAAAGAAAGGAAGTTTACAGGTTTGAAAAGTCATGATTGTCATATGATAATGCAACAATTACTTCCAATTGCGTTACGTCGATCAACACATCCGAAAGTAACATCTGTTTTAGTTGACACATGCAAGTATTTCAACGCGATTTGTTCTAAGGCGATTGTAGTTGAAGATATGGAAAGATTGGAAAAAAACATCGTTATTACATTGTGCAACTTGGAAAAAATATTTCCTCCGAGTTTTTTTACAATAATGATACATCTAGTAGTACATCTTGCAAGTGAAGCGAAAGTGGCTGGTCCAGTTCATTATCGATGGATGTATCCAATTGAAAGATATCTATTGACTTTAAAAAAATACGTTCAGACCCGTAGTCATTCTGAAGGGTTGATTGCAGAAAAATATCTGGCCGACGAATCTATGACATTCTATTCACGTTTTTTACATAACGTTGAAACTAAGTCAAATAGAACAGAAAGATATATCGATGGTTACTATGGTGCATCAACTCACACTTCGCTCACTAAACTTGAACATGGTCAAGTTCATCGATATATCATTTTCAATTTGGATATTATTGAGATATTCCGAAATCTTCATATCGAAGACCTAAAACAAAGGTACGTATATGACATGATTAATCATTTTCATATCATCGATATATCTTTTTCGTATCTATTTAATATTTACGTTTGACATATTAGGTATCCGACTATTACTTCCTTGCGTTTGCAAAAATTACATTTCAAAGAATTTGCAGACTGGTTTGAAACATATGTTCAGAAAAATAAGGGCAAGGACGAGAATATTTCACGAGATATTTGTTCGATATCAAGAGGTCCAAATTTTTTAATAAAATCGTACAACGGCTACATCTTAAACGATGTGAAATTTCTTTCGTTTGAAGTGTCAAATTTAAAAAAGACACAAAATCACGGTGTCTTGGTCTCCGCTACTACATCCACATACTTAAAGAATCCAAATGACGATCCGAAAATTGATGATCTTTCGTACCATGGAACTCTTCAGAAAGTTTTCGAAGTATGTTACGGACATGATATGTTGAAATTGTTGGATCGTGATCCGAGACTATAAGGGGGGGATAATAGCCTCTTTTCGATTTATACAGGTTGATTGCGGAATTACCTGTAAACGCTTAATAAACAAATGGTTGAACAATAATGATATAAAGATATTATAACTTTGATTGATATAATAACGTAATTATTACTCTTCGAAGCTTACCACAGTATATGAATACTGAGTCAACTTGCTTGATAGTGTTTTACACACAACTATAGTATATGAATACTAAGTTATATTGTAAACACAAATTGTATTGTAGAGTAAATGACCAGATAACTGGATATATTGATAAGCAAGTAAATGACCAGATAACTGGATATATTGATAAGCAAGTAAATGACCAGATAACTGGATATATATGATAAGTAAATACTTGAACAAATATAAGGATGTAAAGCAATGAATATAACCTCAGATAGTTGACCAGATAACTGGATGAGGGATCCTTTTTAATTAAGTGTTGATTTAGTTGTTTTTAGATAAAAGATAAAACTATAATTAACAGAAAGCAACACAAGAGATTTATACTGGTTCACCCAAACAAGGGCTAGTCCAGTCCCGACCAACTGCCGGAATTCACTCGCCTAAAGGTTATGGCAAAACCTTAGAGTATCAAGGAAACTCTTAAAAACCTCTCAAAGCTTTAAGGCTACTTCGCTTAGGAACCAGTATTTTACGGGTAGACTCACACCTTAGAGTATCAAGGGCACTCTTAAGAACCTCTAACTTTTGCGGGTAAGTTAGTACCTTAGAGTATCAAGAAACTCTTAAAAACCTCTCTAAGCTTTAAGGCTACTTCGCTTAGGAACCAGTCTTTTACGGGTAGACTCACACCTTAGAGTATCAAGGGCACTCTTAAGAACCTTTAACTTTTACGGGTAAGTTAGTACCTTAGAGTATCAAGGAACTCTTAAAAATCTAGAAATCTTTCAAGGTAGATTCGACCTAAGAGTTTTTCTGGAAACTCTATAAAACCAAACTAGAGCTTTATGGTTGAGCTCAAAAACCTTCTCTCACACTTTGGTACTATTGAGACAACCCTCTCAACCAAAGTGGACACACACAAGAGGTTATTAGAGAAGTGGAATATTAAAGTAAACAACACTTCTTACTTGTAAAGATGAACAAGAAGATTAGAAGAAGAAGTTGGAGAGCTTTTGAAGCTTTGGAAAGCTAGGACACTTGAGCACTTGAAAGCTTGGAAGCTTGGAGGCAAAAAACGTGTGGGCAAGTGTGGAGTGAAAGCTCTTGAGTTTGCTTGTAGTGTGGTGAGTGAAAATGAGGGGTTTACCCTTCTATTTATAGCCTTGGCCACTCAATGTCCACTCTTGGATCTTCAATGGATGGCTCCTTGATTTCTCACATAAATCCAAGCTTTGTCTTTGATCTTATCTTGAATAGTGCTTTTCTTGGATAGAGTTTGTTGGAGAATCTTATCTTTGTATAAATTCAAACTTGAATAGTGTTTTGTCCCCTTGGAATATTATACATTGAATAAAGTGTCAAAAGATAATAATAATATTCAAGGTAAAAATGCAATTATTCCAAATAATAATATTCAAGGTGAAAATGCAATTCTCCCAATTTGACTTTTAACTTTGACTTAAACCCTTAACTCAAATGATTAATTAATTAACTGGAGTTAGGTTTAATATCGATTGACTTATTTACCCCCTATTGATTAATAGTGTTATTAGGGTTTAAATTGACATGATTAAAATATAATCCTATATCGACAATTTTGATTCTACAGAAATATCCCATGTTTCACTGCAAATGGTACGAACGATATAAAAAAGACGAGTTCGGTCTTGTTAGTGTGAAAACGTTTATGCCAAAATACGAGAAAGAACCGTTTATTTTTGCCGAACAAGCTAAACAATGTTTTTATTCAATAGATCCTATTGAATCTAATAGGAGTTTTGTATTAAACAGACCTCATAGACAAAATATTTGATGTAGATGATGTATAATGAATTTGAATATTATTTTTATTTTATATTATCTTTCAATTAATTAGATTATCATTTTTTTATTTAGATGTATTGGTTACTAGTAGCATTCGTTCTATCGGTTTTCATGGTCGTCACGACTCCCGATCAGAGTGATCATTCAACTGATGAACAATATTATGATCATCCGAATCTACATGACATGAACATGGCTGGGTGCGATGGTGATCAAACGAAGAAAAAAACAAGAGAACAAAACAAAGATCATGCTGAATATCATCCATCACAAGGACAACGGTTTGTAATAAAATTCAGAAATGATCAAATTGTCCACAATAGCGTAGCAAGAAAACTAAACAATTAATGGGCGTACCGTGGATTGAACAAGACCAGAAGAACATAGATGAGACGATGGCAACGATACAGGTTTATTAATTAATAATTAATTATTATTATAGAATTTTTAGTTAATTAATAATTAATTTTATAATTATTCATCGAACAGAGAGAATTTGATTACAGCGGGTCAACCTTTGGTTATCGACGTGTCAATGAAAGGTTAAACAAATTATGGAGAAGCACTTATAACTCTTTATTAGATAAATATAATAACAAAGATCTAACAGTCGAAGAGGTTATGAGAACATTACCCGACTACATCATCAAAGAACAATTTTTAAAAAAACTGATCGAGAGAAGATCACCGAGGGGATTAGTACGTATTAATTAATTTCTTCTTTTTAAATGCAATCAATAACTTAATTATTTTATTTTTTTTAACTTAATTTTTTTAAAACTTCAATTTCAATTTCAATTTCAATTTCAAATTTAATTTATTCATTTCATATATTAAAAAATATATTAATTTATTAATTTCAATTTTTTTTTTCAAAACTGAACCAGCGGCTTGGCCGCCATAACTTTTTTCCCGAGGAATTTTTTTTCCTGCCGAGAAATATTGACCAGCGGCCAGGCCGTCGGCAAATTTTTTTCCAAAAATAACTGCCAGCGGCCAGGCCGCCGGCAAATTATTTTCAAAAAATAACTGTTGGCGGCCTGGCCGCCGGGATATAATTTTCAAAAAAAAAATGCCGGCGACTACGCTGCCGGGTCAATTTTTGTTAAAATCGGAATCCACAATTTTTTGCCGGCGGCCAAGCCGCCGGAATTTCGTCGGCTTGGCCGCCAGGAACCATTATACCGACGGCCAGGCCGTCGGAATTTGCCGCTAGAACTGCGCTGGTTTTTTATAGTGAGAAAATGAATCGAACTGAAAAGATACATTGGAATAAATGTACCTTTTGGAGAGTTTATGTTATTGTGTTGTAGACACGATCTACAAGAAGACCAAATCGGCGATTTGGCTTAGTGAATTTCAGAAATCGGCGATTTCTTAAGTCAAGTCGGCGATTTCCTTTTGAAATCCAACCAGAGCTTAACCAAGAAGAATCGGCGATTCCAACTGAAAATCGGCGATTTTTATGAAAGCTGGCAATTTCGTTAGAAATCCAACCGGGTCTGCTCAAAGAAAAATAAGCGATTTTGCTTGGGAAATATCCAACCTAAGCAAAGGTGAAAGTTCCGACGAGCGAAAAAACTGACTTGACAAAGTCGCATAAAAAACCTAGCAAAAATCGGCGATTTTATACTCTGGGGTTTTTTTGCAGAGCTTCGTGGACAACGCTCTTAGAAGGTAGACGATTTCCAAATCGGCAATTCCTCAAGTGAAGTCGGCGATTTCTTTCGAAATCCAACCAGAACTTCAGAGAAGAATTGACGATTCTAATCGAAATCGGAGATTTCTCATGGAGAGAAATCAAGTCGGACTAAAACAAAGAAAAATCGGCGTTAATAATAGGAAAATCGGCGATTTGATATTCCCACAGACGACGCTAGCTGATGAAGCACGGAATGTCTTACCAAGGCTCGCGGTGGTGCGAGGTGATGCCAGAGGCTCGTGCGCTCTACGTCAAGTCTTCCGGGAGGAATCGGCGATTAGATGTGTATAATCGACGATTCGCTTCGTATTTTTCACTCTAGAATGGATGGAACTCATACTTTGGATTGTGCCTGGAGGACCCCTTTTATAGGGCCATCCGGGCGCAATCCACGGTGGTGATCGTGCTCGGCATTAATGGCGTGCCATTAAGGCCGCGAGCTGGCGTCGAGTAACGGTCGGGAAATTGACGATTGGAGGTGGGGTTGGCGAGTTCGAATAGGCGAGATCGGCAGTCAGCCAGGTACTGGCGATCTCGTCTCAACTCGGCGATTTACCACCCATGCAAATCGGCGATTCCTTAGTTCAACTCGACGATTTGACGAAGACCATTGTTCCACACTCGTGGGAGCCTTCTGAGGGTCTAGCGTATAACGAATGGAACCCGAGTCCCAGTTGAGGGACGTTCATGGGAGTGACTGACGTTCAGTCATGTATCAGCACCGCCCATCAGATGGTATATTCTTCACAGACCGTTACCGTCAGGTATAATCGAATGTTTTTTTATAATGGAGGGAGCCTTTCTACAATTTTAGAAATGCCCTATCTTCAGGTATTATGCCAGAAATATATAATATATTACTGATTACATCATAGTGAAATTTAAAGAAAATACGTACACAACATGACTCGAATCTTTAATTATCAGAAATTTTAATAGTTACTGTGACCATTTGATTGAATATCCATGTATATCTAACCCAATGTTAATAAGTAATCGATTTCGACCAGACTTCAAATTTATTAACAATTTTCTTTATTCATATTCTTGAAACATTGGTGGGCGTATTCGGATTCGTGTAGGCAAACTGTAGTTGTGACTACTTAACCATTGTTCGTTTTCTTCATCATCATCTACAAAAAAGCAAAGTTAATTATTATGATTAATGATGAAGCCACTTTCTTCTTCTTGCGGATAATTCATATTCGTCTTACCTTCATCTTTAACTTTCTCTACTGCATCATTATAAGGAAGTTCGAGAAGTTCATCCTCATTAAACATCACTTGCATATCCAGTAAAATATCCTCATTGTTATAGTCACATGTAACACTGTTGAAGTGATTAAGTAGAAAATTTGCCTGAATGATTGGTAGAAGAAAAAACCCATCATGATTCAAAAATATTCCAATACAATATATAATCAAAAAAATTGTATATTTTTAGGACTGGATTCTACTGAAATATTTGAAATGATATATGATGATACCATCTTCACTAGATTAGGCCTATCGAGGACTAATCCTCGATTGATAAATAGGTTATGCATGGAACCCTAAATATAAATAGGAACTTCCCTAGAACTGCCATTAATGAAGTAAGGATATACTTGATTATTTTAAATATCTCTATTTATTTATAATTTACCTTTTCATTTATATAATAGCCAGACTGAATTAACGCCACTAAAGGCTGTATAGCACCCTCTTGTAGAGCAATTTCACAAAAAAGATTGCTATTTAAACAAAGCTCCAACAAGGCAGCAACAACATAACATTTTACTTCGTTAGATCCCAAATGCAACCATTTAACCAGCATTTGAATCCCACCATTACGCCAAATTTCACTCCGGCCATAAGGTAATCTGGCCAAGTGCCATAGAGTACCCACTATCCATTCAAACATGATTGTCGATGAGTCCATCAAATTTACTAAATGTTTCACTGCCCCCGCCTGCAATATACTTACATTATTCTCTGGGTATTGTGATAGCCTATACAATGCATATGAAGCTCGGTTATTCCCTAGTGTATCATTGCAATTCAGTAGTTCCACCAGTGAGTTGATTACTTGTGGACCACCGATCTTGATATTAGAATTTTCAATTCTTGAAAGCTCTCCAAGCACCGTCGCCGAATTTGCTCTTGTGATTAGATTGCCAGTCTTGAGAACACGGATAAGTGGTAAAATTGCATCTGCCTTTGCTATTTCAATCCGATATTCATGTACGAATGAAAGAGTTTTTAATACATTGACAGCGTTCTCTTGGATTTTTATGTCTTCTGAAAGAAGCATGCTCACCAATGGCTTTATCACACCACAACTGACTATGAGAAGTTTAATTTCTGTTATATTCTCGTGCTTTGTTAATTCAAAAAGTTCCTCTGTGGCATCCCTTCTTTTGTCGATATAATCAGATTTCAATCCCTCCATAATTTTGCGAATTTTGTTTTCGATATGTGAAATATACGAAGATGATTTGCAGGGTGATGACTTTCTGGAGAAAATTAAAATTGAATCATAAATGCCAATTTAAATAAAATAATGAGATGAAAAATCGTCTTATGTTGAATTGAAATTTTGAATTACCGAAAAGTTGTATCCCCATATCTTTTTCTTGGGAAATAATAAGTGTCATAATCTAGAACTAGTTCCTCAACTTGAGAGAGGGATGTGTTGGAATTCTCTCTACACCATTCTGTGAAATTCGAGCTATCATTGACTTTCAATCTTCCAAGTTTCCCCAACGTTCGAGAGGCATTTGAAATAACTAAATTAGGGCAACGTATAATGCAAAGCTCACTCAAAGATTGGAAATTACAAATATCGACTTGATCCCATTGTGTCCAAGTAGAAATACCAAAGAAATGGAGACTTTCGAGCGAATTAAATGAACCTTCTGGATTCTCACTGTCATATATCTCATCACCCACTCTTTTTAGCTTGGTAAAAAGATTGAATGTCAAATGTCTAAGGAATGGAATTTTCCCCAATACTGGAAGTTTTTCAATTGTACATTCACTCAAAACCAGAATTACCAAATTGGGTAATAAACCATTTGTCAACCAATATGGAAACCTTAATCCATGGTAACGAAATATTCTTAACTCTCTCAGACTTTCATTTGGCAACAAATTGTCAAGGATCCGTGCATACCTCTTTTTCAATTTTTTGTTACTAACATCTCTACGCACGTCCCAATCGAATTCTAAGATCTCAATATTTTTCTTCATTTTCAATTTCGCACTTCTTGCTCATTAACTGTTGTTAATTTTTCCAATCCTTTGATTACCAATGTTCCACCAAGACGCGATAGGTTTCCTAACTCAGATATCGTGCAAGATTGATCGTATTTCGTTACACCAATTTTAGGTAACAATGTCTGAATATGATCTAATTCCCCAATACCACTTGTAAGCTTCATACGAGGACTGATATATATGTGCTGCAATTTTTTCAAATTTTTGATATCTTTAGGAAACTCAAAATATTGATAATACATCAATACTAGGTCTAAATGGATTGTTTGTAAATTGTATAGTTGACAAATTGCTTTGGGAAAACTCGGTATTTCGCCCATTATATTGAGGTACCTCAAATGCTTGGACCCGCCAATTGAATTCGATATTGTATCAAAATATGAAGTTTCACATATCATCACTCTCATGCGTTTCAAGTTTACGTCACAAGAAGTTGACATAACATCCTTGGGTTTAGGATACAACGAGTGATGAGTTCGACCGACAATTGGTTCAACACACTCATTGAAAACTTCAAATGAGTCGTCATTGTTTTGATGTGAATCTGAGCCAATACATTTTCTTACACCTTTAGATCCCATAGATTTTTCATCAAGAAGAATACGTTTCGCTAAATAATGCATGATATCGTGCATTGAATATTTATCTTCACACCAATGACCTTTATTTTTTTGAAGAAGTGATCTGTGTAACAAGCCATCGACATATTCAGTTTCGACTTCTTTTATTGGTTTTGATGCTCCATCTTCCACTAACCCTTGTGCAATCCATAATTTGGCCAATTCACTTCGACCAAACTTATGTCTTTTAGGGAAAACTGAACAGTACACAAAACACTGCTTTAGATGGTTTGATAGGTTATCGTAACTTATCTTGTAAGTATTTAAGATTATTCCTTTCTTCCATGCATCGTTTTTAATGATAATTCTCCATTTTTCCTTCTCCCCATTTGTATTGAGTAAAAGTTTCCCGATAACATTTATCAACAAAGGCAAACCATAACACATTTTCACAATCTCCATACTCATGTTCTTCAACTCTTCTCTCTTCTGATAATCTAACCCATAATATGCATAACTTTGAAATAATTTGAGACTATCATTGTCATCCAATTTTTTTAGTTCATATATTAAATAGTCCATTGTTGGGTATATTCCTTTTGCTACGATTCGGCTTCTTGTTGTGACTAAAATTTTACTTCCTTCAGAACCGAAATTGGATAGAAATCCCAAACATTCCCATTCATATTGATTTTCAATCCATACATCATCTAACACCAGAAAAAATCTCTTCCCTTTCAATAATTTCTGCAATTCCTCCTGAATAACGCTGAAAACATTAAAAGAGCAATTCTTTTGTGTGGCTGAATTAAGAGCATCTTTAGTAATTCTCTTAATATCAAAGTCATTTGACACGAAAACCCAAATTCGCATTGCAAAATGACATTCAATATCTTTATTTCTGCATAATTTTTTAGCAAGTGTTGTCTTTCCCAATCCACCCATTCCAAGTAACACAATCACTTGTTTTTCAGACTTCAAAAGTTCCTCAACCAAGTTCTTTTCATCACCATCTCTCCCATAGATATTTGATTCATCTATAAATGGAACATTGCCATTTATCAAATGAGTCATTTCATTCTCATTTCCATCATTATTAACAATTTTGAGAGAATTTTCTTCTTCTTCTTTTGGACAAATATATCCATCCCTAGCTCTATTGTTTAAGTCTTCTTCTCTAATTTTTTTAATATCGTCAAACTCCAGTTCCAGCTCTTCCAAACGGCTTAACATATATTCAATGAATGATTTTGAAAATGAAGCTAATCCATCTTCTCCAAGTAACATCTTCATAAAAATATTAATAATGAAACAAAATATTACAAAAAAATATATTAGATAGAAAAAGATGTTTGCTTAGAATATATATGTAGAGAAATATTTCACATATAAGTATTAATATAAAATCATTGACAGACGATATAGATAGAAAATTATATTTAAAGATATAACTTCGTATAGTAATATATAAGGATTAAGGTTAGGATTAGGTATATGTTCTGTTCTACGGAGGAGACCAGTAATTCCGTTACGGGATTAAAATAACATTCTCTTGCACGTTGTTGGAATAATGCCTTGATTGTGCAGATTCTAGCTTTGGTGGAAAATTTCATAGGAGGGGGGTCATTTCCAAGACACCGTTGTAACTTCAAACTACATTAACCACTATGAAGCATATATACACATAAAACTCGATTATACCTTCTATGGGACCTCAACCTAGCCGAAGCCACACATTGGAGATGGGTTGGGTGATAGTTTTCTTTTGTCAAATACAAATATAGGAAGCCATCCCAATAGAGAATGTTCTCCATTGTGCCATTGTCCACTAGGACTCTCCCTAATCTAGACAGGCTACCATCCCTTCAGATGATTGATTATGGGTAGACGACCAGGGGTCATGGTGTGGTACCATTATCCTTTCACGGTCCTCTTCCGTGAAAGATATGTTCCCCAGAGGAATGGACGTTTCTTCCTAAAGTGTGATTTACGTCTCAGACGTACCAGCTTCTTCTCTCAGTTGGGTCTGTGATTGTAAGTATATCATCTTCATTGGGTTATCTTTTCCTTTTCGGTTACTCGGGGTTAGAGGTGGCGCTCCTAAGCCTGGGTTAGACAAGGCCCAATGTTTCTTCTTAAACGATAGATCGCCTTGGATATATAAAGCCCAACACTCGCTTGTTATGCATGTGCTCGTTGTTTCAATGTTACTCACAGTACTTTCCATTGTCGCGGTTGATCGTTGTTTCGCTCGCATTTATATTGGATGTGCCTCTGCAATACACCCCTACTTTTTTCAATGCGAGAAAACTTCCCGTTAATTTGTTATCGGTTCTTGACAAGGGACCTTCGTGTTAAGTTTGTAACAATGATACAAACATATGATGAACTGATTATATAAATTATGACAGTATCTAGATCACAAGATTTGCAACTTATATATGTATATATGTGACTGTTCAGGTGAAGCAAGAGTTATCCATATGAGGACAAGATTAATAAGTATATAGATATAGAAAATATAAAACAGTGAATGATTCGATATTATGATTATCGTAGTTTGTATGCGTAGATGATCAATGCCAAATTCACGTGAATGCAAGTGCAAATATATATGAAATAATATAAACAAGTTTCACTCTCGAGGTTGGAATGAAGATCGATCACCAGCTGCAGAGAACGTGTGAGACTGCTAGAATGTTCAGAGCAGCGTGGAGCGACAGATGCAAGAACCAGATCACAGATGAACGCAACTATATATCCAGATTCTGAGACCCAACGGATATTATTTTAAAATGGAGATGAACCAGTAAACACAAGCGTTTAATGTTGTTTGATATATATAGACCTTGAGAAAGCAACGGTTGGGAGAATACCAAACGTTTCATTAATCAGGGGTATAACCAGGAGAATATTATTTGACATTTAATATGCCCCCTCAAAAGGAAGGTTCTTGGGCCTGTCACGAGAATCTTGCTTTTGGATCAGAGTACAAAGTAGTCCCACTGTCTGTGTTATAAAAGTAATATCCCTTTGATATCTTAGGGTTTTATTCTTTCTTCCTTTCTTTTTCTTCTTATTTTGTGGGAAAGCGAAGGCGGGAAATCAAACTGATTGTTCTAGATACGAAGGAGGTGAGTGTGCACTGGACAAATAGTTTTAGGTCTTGGTCTGAAGAAAATGACCAAGATCAATGACATGCATCTACTGTTTTGTCTTCTGCTCCTTTCTTTCTTATTTTAGTTTGCATGCAAGTTTTTCATACCAAGTTTGTCTCGAAGAGTCTTGAAAAGTATTCCTGTGACTTTTTTGGTAAGTATATCTGCCACATTTTCTTTTGTCTATATTTTGTGTAGGTTTATCTCTTTCATTCGCACTTTGTCTCTTACTGTATGTACGTCGATTTCAATATGTTTTGTCCTTTGATGAAGAACCGGGTTCGTAGCAATCGCCGCTGCGGAAGAACTGTCTGTGAAGAGTCGTGCTGTGTAAGGTATTTTTATCTCCAGTTCTTTCAAAATATTTTGTAGCCATGTGATTTCGCAAGATGTATGTGCTAATGCTCGATATTCGGCTTCGGCTGATGACCTTGCCACTGTATGTTGCTTCTATGTCTGCTAAGATATTAGGTTTTCGTTGAGGTATATGGCGAACCCTGTGGTGAATCTTCGTATTATCGGACAGGAGGCCCAGTCCGAGTCTGAGAATGCGCAGATTCCTGAGTTGCTTGATGCTGATGAGAAGAAGAGTTCGCGACCTAGTGAATCTTTAATATATCTAAGTATTTTATTTACCTTTTTAGTATCCATGTTTGTGGGTTTTGCCATTCGCTGACTTAAGCAATTTACAACATGTTTGATGTCCGGTCTAGTAACTGTTAATTAAATACACTAGTTTTCCAACTATTTTCTTATATTCAGTAGGATCATCTAGAAGTTTTTCTACTTGATTTAGTTTTGTAGTTCTAGATGGTGTATATAGGGGATACTCTCCTGGTTTGGCGTGCAAATAATTATTTTGCTCTAATATTTCAGTTGCATATTTCCTTTGACTTATGAACAAGCCTTGTTCTGTTGTAGTGAATTCTAAGCCTAAAAAATATTTTAATTTTCCTAGATCTTTTATGTTAAAGAAATTAACTAATTCCTTTTTAAGTTTTAGAATTTCTTTTAAGTTGTTCCCTGTGATTAATAGATCATCCACATAAGCTAAGATGAATATATTTTGCTTGTGCTTTTTATTTTTGAAAATAATGCATAATCTGATTTTGTTTATGTAAAACCTAGTTTTTTTAAAACTTCTTGTAATTTTGTAAACCACATCCTAGATGCTTGTTTTAGGTCGTATAATGATTTGATTAACTTGCATGCTAATTTGTTATTTTGGGTTGGTTTTTTATTTATCCTTAGTCCTTGTGGGATGTTCATGAATACTTTTTCGTGTAGGTCTCCATGTAAAAAGGCATTCTGGACATCCATTTGGTGTAGATGCCATTTTTCTTTGGATGCTATGGAGATTAGAGTCCTTAGGGTTGTCATCCTGGAAACAAGTGCAAATGTCTCATTGTAATCAATCCCTTCTGTTTGGTTATAACTCTTGCCGACTAATCTTGCTTTATGCTTGTCTAGGGTTCCATCAGCTTTTAATTTTGTTTTATACACCCACTTACAGCCTATAGTTTTGGTTTCTTTGGGAATTTCTACTATTTCCCAAGTGTTATTTTGTTTTAGTGCATTTATTTCAATTTTCATGGCTTCTTGCCATTCTGTTAGTTTGCTAGCTTGTGAAAAATATTTAGGGTCTTTATGCTCTAAAATTTTAAGTAGAAATGCTTTGTGTTTTTCTGAATTTTTTTCATATTTTATGTGTTTATCTATTGGATACTTTGTTATATTATAGCACTCATAATCTTTAAATTTTTCCCGAGACAGCGTATCTAGTTACTGTATAACTAGACTACATAGCTAATGGGAGAGAGTCAATGAGTTTTTTGCTCATTTCTTTTTACTTCTATTTTTACTTCTATTCTCTATTTTTGTAAACTTGACATTAGCCTTATTCTAATGAAATTTAATTGCTTCAAAAAAAAAAATCTTTAAATTTTGTGGGTTTCCTTCTTTCCCTTGTTGACCTTGTTTGATTTTCTATTAGATCTATATCTTCTTCATTATTTGTTTGTTCTTCTGGATTTTCCTTTTGTAATTCTTGAATGTTTTCTTTTGTGGTTATTTTGGTGTTTGTTAATATGCAGCCTTCGTTTGTTTGTTTTGTTTTGATCTTGAAAGGGAATGTTTCTTCATGGAAGATGACATACCTACTAATAATGACTTCTAAATTTTCTGAATTTAATATTTTGTATCCTTTGGTTAATATCGCATATTCCAAAAATATTCCTTTTATTGCTCTTACCTCGAATTTTGTCATTGGTATATTAATTTTTGCAAAAAAAGACATCCGAATACTTTTAGATTTTCATATGATGGTTCCTTCTTGAATAATCTAAAGTATGGTGTTTCATTGTTTATTATAGGGGATCATATTCTGTTGATAAGATAGCATGTTGTTTGTATGCATTCTCCCCAATATATATCTGGTGTGCCAGATTGAAACATTAAACATCTAGCAATATCTAGAATGTGTCTATGTTTTCTTTCGACTACTGAGTTCTGTTGGGGGGTATAGAGACAAGACAATTGGTGTCTTATGCCTAGATCTTTTAGAAAGACTTGTAGTTCTGAGTTTGTAAACTCAGTGCCATTGTCAGTTCTTATGGTTTTTATGTTTGACAATTGATTTAATGTTTCCTATATAAATGTTTTTAATTTTTGCGTGGTTTCTCCTTTATTTTGTAGCAGTATGGCCCATGTTGCTCTACTATAGTCATCAACAATTGTTAAAAAATAAGAGTGATTGTTATATGTTGGGGTTTTGTACTTTCCCCACACATCAATATGTAATAACTCAAATATTTTAGAGGTCTTAAAAGAACTTGTAGGAAAAGAGAGTCTAGTAAACTTTGCCATAGGGCATTCATTACAGATATGATCTTTAAGAAGTGGAATTTGTAAATTATTTTTCCTAATTAGCTCATATCTTATAAGGAAGATGGGTGCCCAAGTCTTCTATGCCAGAACTCTAAAGAATTTTTTGCAGAATTTGACTTTACTTTTGCTTCTTCAGTGGATAGGATATATAGTCCTTCTTGCCTTCTACCCATATAAATCGAATTCATCTTCGAATCCTGTATTAAACAATGATCACGATAGAATAGAAAAGTGTAGTTAGTTGATTTAGTCAATTTTGTGACTGAAATCAGATTTACACTAAAGTTTGGAATCCTTAACACTTGTTCCAGTGTTAAGTTTTCGTTTAGAATATGGGTGCCAATCTCATGCATGTATGCTATTTGAGAATTAGGCATATGAACTTTGATTGGATTAATCAAGGTTCTTATGTTAGATAGCTTTATTTGTGATCCACACATATGGTCTGTGGCACCACTATCTATCACCCATTCATTGTTTTTGTTTGCTAATGAAATGAGACAATATGATTTAGTACCTGAACTTTCAGAGTGGGTTTTAGATTTTTCTTTTATCATCCTGGATGCATTTGCTGAATGTCTTGGTGTTGGTCTGTTCTGTTTCTCTATCAGCATTCTGAGTTGTTCATTTGTCAATAATGTATACTTAGAGCTTGGTTGGCTTACAGAATTATTTGCCCAACTATCAGTTGGGTGATCTTCCTCGCATTGTGGGTTATCAGCTTGATGTTGTTCATATTCAGACCAGTCTTCTTCTTGGGAGTTGTGTGACTCTTTAGCATATGTGTTGTAAGCCCTTGAGTTTGTCCTATTCCCATTGTAGCCTCTGTTGAAGTTTGGTCTGTTATCCCTTCTCACGTTGCTATTGTTTTGATTATAAGGTTTGTTGGGCCTTCTTTGATATTGGGAATTATTACTGTTGAAGTTGTTGTTGGCATCGTACTTCTCTGGATAACCATGGATTTGGTAACAACTTTCAGCCACATGCCCTGGCCTTTTGCAGTGTGAGTAGAAGGGCCTCTCTCTGATCTCAGGCTTAGGAGGTCTGTATGGACCTTGATTCTTAGCTATTAGTGCAGTGCTGATCTCAGAAGTTGGTGTTGAATGACTCCTTTGTTGTTCTTCTTGTTTTATTATGGGATATAGGTCCCCATACTTAGGAGTTGGCTTCTGTGCCATCAGGACACCCCTTATGGTTGTGTATGATTCATTTAAGCCCATTAGGAATTTCACAGACTTTTCAAACTGGTCTGGGGGATCAATGTTCTCTTTGTTTGTGTCATAAGTGTTCCATAACTTGGTCAGTTTGGTATAATAGGTGCAGACTGAATACTGTCCTTGATATAGTGTGTAGACTTGCACTAACACATCATACAACATGGCTCCATTTGATTGATTATATCTAGTGTTCAGCTCACTCCATAGAGTCCTTGGATCATTGGCAGTCGAGAATGAAGCCTGCAATTCTGTTGTTATGGAGCTGAGCAGCCAAGAGTGTACCATGTCAGTGCATGTTTTCCATTTTCTATACTCTTTTGATTGCTCAATAAGATTTGGTTTTAGTACTTCCCCCCAGTAAGAAATGCAATTTTGCTCTCCCGCTCACTGCCATCTCGAATTGTTTTCTCCAGATGGCATAATTGTTCCCATCTAATATTATGGGTACCACGAAATGTGAATTTGTTTCTGTGCCATAAATATCATCCTCTCTTGTTGCAATGTTGTGTTTTCTTGTTTTAATGTCTTGATTGTTATTGCTGGGCTCTCCCATTTTTCTGCAGATGTATTAACAGATTGTGTGGATTTCGTAGAAAATGAGAATTCTAAGAATCAACTAGTGGAGACTGATGTCCTGAATAAGGATTCAAAGGAGTGTGTGGATCACTTAATGGTGATGGAGGATTCTGGACCACCACCTGAACCTAGTGCTGAAGAAGCTATTTTATTGAGGAGGGATACAAGAAAGAGAAAGAGAGAAGAAGAAGAGGTGTTTCATGATCCATTCATCGAATGGATGGATTATAACTGGAGGAATGGAATACACTCGAAATTGGAAGATGCTCCTAGGTCTCACAACTGGAAGTGGGAGTATCCGCCTTCTCCATAGAATTATCTTTCGGATTGTGATGGCAGGTTTGAAGAAAATTATGATACTGATTATGGAAAATGGTGGAATGTATGGATTCAGCTCTGATTCAGAAGCTGATAAATATTTTGATATGTATATGCTGGGGGTCAATGTTTAGAAGATGGAAGTGGATTCAAATGGGAAGGAGATAAAAACAGTAAAGTAAAGGAGAAATTAGACTTAAAGGATAATGATGGCGATGATGCAGCCTCTGATTATGCAGAATTTCTTCAGTTAGTGCAAAAGGGAAAGGAGAAAGCAGACGTGGATCCTGATTATGCTAAGTGGCTCAAGAAGGAGCTGAAGTTGCGGAAGAAAAGAGGATCCTCGGGATCCAATTGAAAAACTTTCTTGACTTTAAATTTTGTTTCTTCTTAGGGAAGAAAAACTTTCTAGAAAAAACTTAAGAAAAATTTTGTTGCTCCTTTGGGAGAGAAGGAAAAGAAAACAATTATCTTTAAGTATTTATTAGTAAGCAATTTGGATCTTACTGCTCTGATACCATGTTAAGTTTGTAATGATGATACAAACGTATGATGAACTGATTATATAAATTATGACAATATCTAGATCATAAGATTCACAACTTATATATATGTATATATGTGATTGTTCAGGTGAAGCAAGAGTTATCCGTATGAGGACAAGATTAATAAGTTTATAGATATAGGAAATGTAAAACAGTGAATGATTCGAAATTATGATTATCGTAGTTTGTATGCGTAGATGATCAATGCCAGATTCACGTGAATGCAAGTGCAAATATATGTGAAATAATATAAACAAGTATTACTCTCGAGGTTGGAATGAAGATCGATCACGAGCTGCGGAGAACGTGTGAGACTGCTAGAATGTTCGGAGCAGCGTGGAGTGACATATGCAAGAACCAGATCACAGATGAACACAACTATCCAGATTCTGAGACCCAACGGATATTATTTTAAAATGGAGATGAACCAGTAAACCCAAGCGTTTAATGTTGTTTGATATATATAGACCTTGAGCAAGCAACGATTGGGAGAATACCAAATGTTTCATTAATCAGGGGTATAACCGGGAGAATATTATTTGACATTTAATACTTCGATCCTACTAACCTAGCCGAGGTTACCTGGAAATGGCTCCCCGACTACTTGACTTTAGGACGGGCCTCAACTTAGGAAGCATGGTACGAATAAATTGGGGGATTGATGGTGATGTATAGTGTATTCATCGGTTCTGAGACTCCTCTACATATATCCTTGGCCCACATCTTCTCTTGCGCACGGGCATTGCCTCGGCAAATGCTCGAATCAGTTTCTTCCGAGATTCTTCGTAAAATCTTAATTTACAGAGTTAATTAATTGTAGGATCTTGAGAGAACGAACCACATCATCGACATCATGAGGGATGAACTCGAGCGTTTCTGTGATTGAAATAATGCCAGAAATCCACGACGTTACGCTCTTCCCCACCGAGTCTTGAGTTTAATGCCTCTGCATCATCAACTTCAGCACCTTGTCCTAGAGTTATTTTTGGCTCTTTTGCAGGATTTGTATAGTCTAGAGATGGTGGTTCATCACCGGCTCCACACTATTGCTTGCATGTTCCCTCTGGGATCAACTGTGAGCTTTGTGAGACGGTGCTCAATAGGTGCGCTCTCGAATGCTCTGGTAGCTCCCACCCGAGTGCCTCTAGTTATTGATAGATACTTCCCTCTCCTCTCTGGTCCGAGTGGCCGATAGGTTCTCTCCGTTTTCTATGGACCTTGCTTCAGTTTTCCTGTTTCCACCCTCCATCAAGTCGATTATGTGTTGTTTCACATCAGGTAAACCACTGATGAGGAAGTCCTTAACTCGATCTCTATATGACACTCACTCACTTATGAATTTGGAACCTTTCTGATGATACGTACCCCTGGTCCATCAGACCAAGGCCGCCCCCAGAAGCAAGGATGACAGGCCCAGGCCCAAGCGGCCTAATAAGAGGAGTCGGGCCGTCACACGGGCTGGGATAGATGTAACCCAGTAAAAGCCCAGCCCAGTAGGGAAATGTATAAATACCCTTAGGAGGCAACTGGAATGAAAAAAAGATCAGGGTATAGATTCGATATTGAATCATCACTCTCTATAGAAGCATTTAGCTTCCCTTATATAGACTATGTTTTAGTGGTGATATATAGACTAGGTTTTACTGCTCTCCTATTATAGAAATTTGTTGCTAAAGTTATAAAATATTTTATTGCACTTCTACAAGCACATACTATTCCTTATAGTCAACTACTTGAACTCTAAGAAATAGGGATGACTCATGCATGAATTTCATCAAAGTACCACTGATTAGACTAAAGTTATGAAATATTTTATTTCATTTCTACTAGTACATACTCTTCTTTATAGTTGACTACTTAGACTCTAGGAAGTAGGGATGACTCATGCACGGATTTCATCAAAGTGCCACTGCGGTGGGTTAAAGTTATGAAATATTTTATTGCATTCTACTAGACATACTCTTCCTTATAGTCGACTACTTGGACTCTAGGAAGTAGAGATGAATCATGCACAGATTTCATCAAATATAATGGTCATTGATCTTAGTTGTGGGCAAAGGTTTTGTTTTCTTGTAGTGAACCTACTTGTCATATAAGTCAACTACTTAATTCTCATATACTCAATTATTTTGTGTGAGTAGATTACCTTCCACCAATGTTATATATATTGACTAGATTTCTCCCTATAGATTATAGTTATTTGGCTATCATATTCATCGACTAGTTTTAACAAACTCATTGACAAGCTACTTTGATTCTCTATAGAAAGGGTCTATATATTCCTTTATGAACATTCATATCAAAAATAGAAACCCTTTTTCTAGGGAACATTTGAAGGGTAAGATTCAATATGTTTCTTGATAATTAATCATCAATATTCAAATATTAAAGTTAAGTCATTATGTGTATATATATATAATGTAATTAATTAATCTTGTCCTTAACTACAAGCTTTGAATTATATATTTTTAATAATGATGAGGAATTTTCGTCAGTAATTAATAAAATCAAATGATATACCTTATTTTCCTTGCTATTGGCGTGTTGGCTTAGACGAGTGATCTCATAGTCATACTCTTCACAAAGATCTTCAACTTTAGCAGAATATAATTTAAGACGATAAAGCCATATTTTGGTAGGATTATGAGTTATCACCCATTTTTCTTCTGCTTCTGTTAACACCACCTTGATTTGATTATACTTGATTTTCAAGCAATCAACATTGCTACTTATTTTCCTTTTTTTCTTTTTGTACCCTTCAATTTCCAACATATTTTCTTGCATTTATGATCTGTGAAGAATAATTAATGAAGTTTATATATTATAATTACAGGACCTTGGAAAAGAGGATTAATAGATTATATGATTATAATTGATGATGCGCTCTAAAATATTAGAGTTGATATAAAGTTAGTAAAAAAACACAATTCCACATTAAAACCTCCAAAATTCGATGTCCAATGTACATCGACCCGACCTCACTAACCCTCAAGAAATCCGATATAATTAAATTGGTCGAATATAAGTTGCGTTGATCGCATATATTGATGAGGAGCTAAAGTTCCCACACTTGAACATCAAATGAACATTTTTAGGAATTATATATTTTTACGTTTGAAGTTGTCGATCAAAAGAAGGATAGCTGATGCAAGATCTCCAGCCAACTCGATCCTCCATAGAGTAAATTAAACTATATAAACTGTTTTTAATCAACAACTCGTCTTTCTATTTTTCAACTCTCTATCAAAGTTCTCAGAAAAATTATGAGTGAAATATCAATAAAAAGGTAATATATATATACATCAAGTATATATTTATGTTAGGATGAAATTAAGTACTCAAACAACTAATGATTTTAACATAAGATCTTGGTAAATTGGAATTAAGCAAAAATTAATGTTATCAATTCACTAAATAAAATAATATAAGTGATTAATAAATAAAAAGAACACTTCAAACCTCAGATTCAAGATTGCAAATTGATTGAAAATCCGACAAGATTTTAAAGAATCATCAAGCTCGAGCACTTGAAAGAAAAGAAGTTTGTGATAGTTAGTAAAAATTGGGCAAAGATAAGCATTTGATTGAAATAAATCATGTGATATATCAAGTTCTTCATGAATTATAACTAAAACTATCTATAACTCAATTAATTAATTAAACATGTCACAAAATAATAGTTTTATTTATTTTACGCACATCAATATATATGGTTCGTCACTTCTATTACGTTCCAGTTCTTCATCACCATTCACCATGCCCCAATGGAACTTATTTAATGATATGTATTAATACTATAATCAATCTACCAATGAATTGACTCTCAAGTTGCATTTGTCTACGTTTATTTTTTATTTAATTAGTTTATAAATTATTTAGTCGCTTCATCTCATCTTTTGTATAAAATAAAATTAAGGGTTCAAATTAAGATGATTAGAAAAATTGAAAAAATATATTAAATGTATCAATCACTCTTGAATGATAAATGTATTACATTAAGAACTCTAAATGCACAATTTATAATTCTTAAATGTACCACTGTACCACATTCAAAATGTTTAAATATATAGGATTAGCTAGCTGGTGATTACCAAAAATAAAATATTCATTAGATATTTGATCAAAGTTGTTTGTTCTCCTCGAGATATAATATTGGTTTGACTTTGAGATATGATCCGTAAACTAAGATTAAAAAAATTGAAAATACATGGTTTAAACCGTCGGATAAAAAATTAATGGTAGGATAATGAAGAAGTTGTGTACCGGAGGAGCAACATGCACGGAGGGCTGATCGTCAGGTTGGAGGTGAAGAGACGGAGCGTTTGGGGAGAACCCAAGGGTTTTAGATTTTTAATTGAAATGTAAAGTTAAAGATAAAATATTACAAAAAAACATTATATAGTAAACTAACTTAATAGACCTTTGAGGTGTGGGCCGGACTAACTTATACTAAATGAGTAAAATAAAGATGTGCTAAAATTTGATTGCTTTATGATGATCGAGGGTGGAACCCAATCAATGCTCGACGATGTTTCGAACAAGCGTCAAGCGTGGAACTCCACGGGGAAAACAACCCGAACTCCTCAGTTGCTCTGGCTCTGCTTCGCTGAGACTTCTCTCACTGTAATCAACCTACCCGAATGAATGGGGGTGTCCCTCTATTTATAGGACTTTTATGGGGGTAATATGGTCATTTGGGTCGTAACCGTCTAACTGTCCAGATCTGGTTTCAAGTTGACTTTCTGGGATCGACTTTCTTAGGGGTCGACTTTGTCCAGTTCGAATTTTCCAATTCGAGTTCTGTGAAAGTCGATCTTTGGGAAAGTCGACCTGGGTAAAGTTGACTTATGTAAAAGTCGACCTTCCCATGAGTTAACTTGGAACCTATATGGGTATCTCAATTCATTTCGGACTATCTGAATCCCTAGTTGCTGGTGCATTGTGACCAAGTTTTGGGATATTGTATCACCACTTCAATACCCCCCTCAAGCTGGAAAATATATATCATAGAGTCCCAGCTTGAACGGTAAATTTCTTAGTGATTCTAAGTTTGATTGTTTTGTCAAAATGTTGTAGTTTGAATAGGCCAGCTTGTAGATGATCACGCACCAAGTGATAATCAATCTCAATATGCTTGGTGCGTTCATGGAATACATGATTGGATGCAATATGGATTACAACCATATTGTCACAATGTAGTGTTGTTTCTCCAGTGGGTTTTACCAGCAAATCATTCAAGGAATAATGTAGCCACATGATTTCACATACAGTTGAGGTCATTGCCCTATATTCACCATTAGCAGACGACCTTCTTATAAGGCTGAACCACCAAGAAGTATTGTGTAACCTGTAATAATTGATCTTCCAGTATTGATGCAGTCAGCCCAGTCTGCATCACAATATGCAATTATAGTTTTAGAGGTGCATCTCTTTTGTATAGGATGCCTTTTCCAGGTGCACCCTTGATTTATTTTAATATTTTCATGGCTGAATGGAAGTGTGATAGTAGTGGGTTTGCAAGACTAAAGTGGTTGATTGCAAATGCAATGTCAGACCATATAATTGTGAGATATAGTAGCTTGCCAATAAGTTTCCTGTAAATTGATGGATCTTTGAGTGAAGTATCCACTTCAGAATTTTTGAAATTGTGTGACATTGGTATTTTAGATGGGTAAGATCCCAATTGACCAAAGTCATGTAAAATGTCAAGTGCATATTTCCTCTGTGATAGAAAAATGCCCATTTTTTTATTGAAATACTTCAATTTCTAAAAAATATTTGAGTTTCCCCAAATCTTTTATATGAAATTGTAGATGTAAATGTTCCTTCAATTTTTTGATTTCATTGTCACCATATATAATCAAGTCATCAATATAATCAAGTCACCTTCAATTTTGTTTTGTTTTGAAGAATAAAGTGTAGTCAGAATGTGATTCAATATAACTAAATTTGGTTAATGCATAGGTGAGTTTTTTATACCAATTTCTGTTTGTCTGTTTTAGGCCAAACAAAGATTTTTTTTAATTTACAAACTCTAGGGTCACTAGTGTAGCATCCCTGGTAGTGGAGACATGTATATTTTCTCAGAGAGGTTACCATGTAGGAATGCATTACTCATCCATTTAATTGGTATGTTGACCAATTTTTAATGGATGCCACTACTAAAAGTATTCTGACTGAAATAATTTTGGCTACTGGTGAGAAGGTTTCTTTGTAGTCAAAGCCTTCCACCTGAGTGTGGCCTTTTACCACAAGTCTGGCTTTTAGCCTCTCAATGTTCCCATTGGATTTGTGTTTAACTTTGAATACCCATTTAGATCCCATAATTTTCCTGTTTTTAGGTTTGGGTACTATCTTTCATGTGTCATTTAGTTCCAGAGCTGCCCTTTTCTTTTAAGGGAAAGACTTCCTCATAAAAAATCACGTCTCTACTGATAAAGATGTGATGGGAATCTATTTCATATATAATGGAATCCTTTTAGGTTGGGGATCGATTGTCCTAAGTAGATGCACATCCTAGCCCTAGAGGAGAATTTATCCTTTTTTATAAGGCAAGTAGCAAAGCATAATTTTTTTTTTAACACTAGTGGCAAAGCATAAGAATCCAAATGTTCTAAGTTTTTCAAATTTTGGTTATTTTGAATGCATAAGTTCATATGGTGGGACATTTTTACCTTAGAAGGTAACATATTGATGATGTGTGTAGCATGGAGTATCT
This sequence comes from Zostera marina, assembly GCA_001185155.1. Lineage (NCBI taxonomy): Eukaryota > Viridiplantae > Streptophyta > Magnoliopsida > Alismatales > Zosteraceae > Zostera > Zostera marina. Next base: position 494,196 of record LFYR01000158.1, on the reverse strand, counting down.
CCATAATTCAGTGGGAAGTGAGGTACATTTGCAGTGCTCTAGTAACATTTAAGAGATGTTGATGTTTTCTCTCCACTACACCATTCTGTTGTGGTGTGTGGGGGCAACTAGAGTAATGTATTATTTCTTTACTCTTTAGAAAATCATCCATGGCTAAAGAAAAGAATTCTCCACCATTATCAATCCTAATAACTTTAACAAAGACATTAAATTGATTGACAATGAGAGCATGCAAATTTTTGAATAAAAAGAAGCATTCATATTTTATAGCTATTAGAAAAGTCCAAGTATACCTAGTAAAATCATCCACAACAGTTAGAAAATATTTCTTCCCATGGATTGTTGAAGTTTGAAAGTTCCCCCACACGTCCATGTGAAGTAAGCCAAAGACATTTTTGGATCTAGATGCAGATAATGGAAAAGATAGTCTTGATTGTTTAGCATAGTGGCAAGTATCAAAATATTCATTAAAGTAAGAGTTGCAAAAATTTAAAGAAAGATTATTCAAAATGTGTTTGAATTTGCCACATGAAGTATGACCAAGTCTTTTGTGTCATGTAGATGTTGAAATGACACCAACAAAACATTCCTTACCACTGGTGTGTGGTAAGAGGCAGAGTCCCTTCTTCATTTCAATTTGTCCAACTTTCATCATCTGAACCTTGTCATAGATAAAAGCATAAGATTTAGAAAATTATACAGTGTATGTGTCATCTTGTGTTAACTTTCTAATTGATAACAAGTTAACTTGGAAAGATGGGATAAAATAGACATCTTTCAATGTTATGTTAGGTGATATTGAAACATCACCTTTTTGGGAGACTAGCTATTTGTCCCCATTTGGTAAAGATATTGTGAAAGATTTACATTTTTGGAAAGTTTTGAAGAGTGATGCATTTCCACGCAGGTGCTCAGAGGCACTAAAGTCAATGATTCAGTAAAAATTTGAGTAATTATTATGAAAAATTGAATTTGCAATACCTGAGTCCTTGTACTTTGGTAGTGGATTAGGAATGTATTTTTCTGAGTAGAGTGGGAATCTATGTGGACCAATTGGGTTTTCATATTTCTCAATTTTCTTTGCAGAGCTGTCCCATGCTGACCAAGTTTGTTTCTCAGTGGTCACACAGTTTGCTGAGTCTTGTGGTTTATTTGCCTCATATGTTGTAGGCACTGCTGGATTTGGCTTTGTTGTTGAAGGGGTACCCTTAGTCTGTCTTGGTTCAAATGGATAATCATGTTGTACATAGCATTTTTCATCACTATGCCCAAATACAACACATTGGAAGCAGTAATACTTGATATTGACTTATCTACCACTCTTGTAATAAAGTGGCTCAGATGGTGGTGGTGGTCTTTTTTTGGTATTTGATGAAGATGGAGCATATGAGGGCTTCCTAGCATGGGAAGATGAAGTATTGTTGAAGTTGTAGGTTTTGTTGACATTTGCATTTCTTGCTGAATAGAAGGTAGAGCCTTGTTGAGCACTGGCACTGCTAGTGAGATATTGTTGAGTCTCTTCATATATAACCATGGAGTAGACCTTTCCCAAATTTGGGAGCTTCTCCATTGATAAGATGTGTGATCTGCTTAAACTCTTCATTTAGGCCCATGAGAAATTTTCTGATTTTCAATCTCTCCTCCTTGTCATTAATTCTTCCATTTACATTACATGTGCATTATCTGCAATCACAGTGAGGAACCTCCCCATAAGCATCAACCTCTCTCCATAAGGTTTTGAGGTTAGTACAAAATTTTGAAACAGAATAAGTACCTTGCTGAAACATGGCAACATCTTGTAACAATTGATATATGTGGGTCTCGTTTGACTGGTTGAATTGATCTCTGAGATCATTCCAGATAATTGAGACATCGTGCGTGTACATTACTTGTGAGGCTATTTATTTGGAGACAGAGCTCCAGATCCACTTCCTGATCACCCCATGACAGATGACCCAGGCCTCATGTTCTTTAAGGTCCCTACCCCTTCCTTAATTGTGCCAAAGACAAATCCAAATTTTCTTCTAGTGATAAGCATGGTGGTCATTTCCCTATTTCAAGGATAGTAATTATGGCTTCCTTGTAAAATGTTTATGATGGTCAGGGGACCATAATCAGTTGATTTGAAGAAATAAGGAGAGGTTGGATCAAAGAGGGGTCTATCCCTTGGTTTGTTCTCTGCCATTTGTGTTTTTCTGTGAAAATATTCACAATGGCAAGAGTGTATTAGAAAGATGAAGATATAATCAACATGTGGTCCAGAAGTATGGACCATATTTAAACCAATCAGCATGATTTTGATATGGGTATTTAACCCCAATTGATGAAAAATGAAACATGAAATCAACTTTAGATAAAGTAATGAACAGAGTAGAAATAAATGTTTAGGTGCGGAAGCGTTTGGATCAAATTAGTTGTTCTAGACATCAACTTGCAAAAGTCATCACATAAGATTATTGAAATTACCTGTGATGGAGGGGTTCATCGATCATACATATGGTATGGTCTGAACCCACATGCATGTACAGCCTGGGTGATCATGTACCCTAGAATTAAATGGATAATATTTGGATAAATTATAGATGAGTGTATATAAAAACTATGTAGTATTACAGATTCAACATATGAGTATGTGGATTTGTAGATAAAGATGGTAGAATATTTACAGTAAAGAATAACATGGGATAAATGTAAGGTAGGGTTATCTCAGAAAATTGTGTGAACATACATAACAGATGGCAATTTGTTAATATTTCTATGGAAAAGTTACCAAAGACTATGCAGCTAGCAGTAGCATGCATCATAGTAAGCATGACATGCATTGGGAAACATGGAGTGCGAATATGAAATCGAGGAAGCATGTGTTTCATCTAGAAAGAGAAAATTATGTATGTCAAGGAAGAAAATATTGCAATTAGGAATTTCGATATACCCAAATACGATTTTGTGAAAAATAGCCGACGGAGTCAGAAGAGTAAAGAGGATCATGGATCCTGATGTGTTTTGAACAGCAACAGCCAAGTCAGTGCAACGCCACTCGTGGCTCTGATACCATGAAGAAGTTGTGTGTTGGAGGAGCAACGTGCACGGAGGGCTGATCGCCGGGTTAAAGTGAAATCGCGGAGTTGAAGAGACGGATCGTTTGGGGAGAACCCAAGGGTTTTAGATTTTGAATTGAAATGTAAAGTTAAAATAAAATATTACAAAATAACATTACATAGTAAACTAACTTAATGAGCCTTTGAGGTGTGGATCGAACTAGCTTATACTAAATGAGTAAAATAAATATGTGTTAAAAAGTGATTGCTTCAATACTTCGATCAATAGTTGAATGATATCTTATAAGATATCTCATGGATGATATTCCTTCAGAATCGTTTCCTAAATATATAATCTATATTTTTAAACGTAAAGTAGACGGTGTAATCAATGTGAAACTTACTATCTTATTTCTTTTAATTTCAAAAGGAAAAACTAACACCTAATTAATGTGGATTTTCCACGTTATATTTTTAATTCATTTAGAGGAGACAACCTGTATAGAAAGTAGAGGGACTTTTCAGAATCTGTTCAAAGCAGGTCAATTCTGACATGGATGATATTCCTTCATAATCGTTTCCTAAATATATAATCTATATTTTTAAGCGTAAAGTAGACGGTGTGATCAATGTGAAACTTACTATCTTATTTCTTTTAATTTCAAAAGAAAAAACTAACAACACCTAATTAATGTGGATTTACCACGTTATATTTTTAATTCATTTAGAGGAGACAACCTGTATAGAAAGTAGAGGGACTTTTCAGAATCTGTTCAAAGCAGGCCAATTTTGACAAAGTCGACCCTAGGCAAACCCAAGTTGTTAGGCAGTTACAGGCCAAAAGTTCAGAATGCCCCATAAGAAATCCTATAAATAAGGGGTCATTCCATTCATTTGGGTACTTTCTATTTCCGAAAGAACTAGAGCACTAGAGCATTTGAATAGTTCGAGCATGATTCCGACTGGAATTTCTGGCCCTGCGCTTGTTCGAAACGGTTTCAGAGTACTGAACAGGTTTCACCCTTGTCAATAGGTTTTTTGTCACTCCTCTCTTTTTCCGTTGGGTTGGCGAGTCAACAACATAAACATCTTCGTTAAAGTCGATATGCTAAAATGTCACTATGACTACCCTTTCTGGCTTTTAACAATTTGGTTTGTATTGTGTGATTCCCTCCTTTTTTTTGTCGGGTTGGCGAGTCGAAAGTATGAAGACAATGCTCAGACGAACAAACTGTATGATAGACTTATTTCTTAATGGTACGGGTGGTTCTTACTCCCTCCCTGTGGGACGCCAACTCATACATTGCTAGTCTTATATCCCTATCAGGTGGCCTAGGTGACACATCGTCTGTTCGTATGGTTTCTTTATAATCGGTAGGCCGAAACGTCACACCAACTATCTTGAGCGTCGTCAAGGATGTTTTTTTAACGTAATGTTATTTTATAGTCGGTGAGCCACAACGTCCAACCGACTACCTGGGATTCTTTCACGGGAATTGATAGGCCGAAGCATCATGTTAGTTGCTTGGATTTCACCCTCGGATTTAAGGGAATTTCTTTATAATCGGCAGGTCGGAGTGTCGCACTGACTACCTAGGCTTCCTCCATACTAGGCTGGAACATCACATCCATTGCTCGAATTTCACCATGGATTTCGATGGGATTTCTTAACAGACGGCAGGCCAGAGCGTCATATCGAGTACCTAGACATTATCTAGAATCATTGGTCACTTGAAGAAAGACACCAATGTTCGACTTTTGATTGTGGATTTACGGTTGTAGGATAAGTTTTTATAATTCCTTCCCTATTAAAAGAGTGGGAAGTTCCATTCATAACCCTATGGTGGACTTCTTATTTATGGTGGGGTCAAATCACTTCAGTGCTTTTTTAAGTTATAGGCGACTGGATCACAAGTCTACTAGAACAAATGAGGAGTAGACTAATCATCTTGTGTGTGTGTGGTTGGCTTGTATGTCGAGAACTGGAAGCTCTTCGACAACTGAAGCCCACTCTACTCTTTGCTCTGAATGGAAAGAATCTGACTCCCTACACATTGGAGCTTCGAACGTATTTATAGGTTTTCTCAAGGGTAATGTAGTAATTAGCATCTAATTAGTCGACTGGAATCCTATTCAGTTAGACGGTCTAGAACATTGACTAGCACGGTCAACGAGGGCCCTCGATCTACCATATGGGACAGGAGTGCCTATCATGCCATGGGTCCTATCAGTTGTCCATCGTACGAGCTCTCGAGGTTTAGGCGATACGCTTGTAAACCTCTTGATCTGGTTGATGAGTTTGTGTACGATCGATCATCAGTAATCCCCCCTTATTGGCAAACCTATTAAGAGTTTTTAAAGGCAACAACGCTTAAGAAATTTTTGTAAGCTTTTATGGCTACAATGCTTACGAACCACTCTTAAATTTTTAAATGACACAATGCTTAATAACCTTTCAAGTTTTAAAGTAAACTTGCAACTATCCCAAATCTTTCAAGGTAGACTTAGCACCTAGGAGTTTTTTCAAAAAATTTATAAAACTAACCTAGAGCTTTATGGTTTAGCTTAAAAAGCTTCCTCACACTTTGATGATTTTGAGACAAGTCTCTCGATCGAAGTGAAACACACACGAATGGTGGTGAATGTTTAAGAATAGAGACACAAAGATCATGTCAACCTTGCTTAGATGTTTAAAAAGATTAGAAGGAGAATTGAAGAGCTTTTGAAGCTTTTGGAAGTTAGAATACTTGAGCACAACTTGAAGACCTTGGAAGCTTGATCAATGCTTTTGAAAGTTGGGGATTTAATCTAATATAACACAAACTTGATTATCTCATTAGTTCAATTTTTAAGATACTAATTTAATTCAAATTTATCTGTTATTATATTAGATTAAATCTGATATGGGATTTTTTATCATGTGTGAGTAGGGGTGGGAACAGGGCAGGTTTGGGGTTTGTAATGGCCTATCCGCATTGGTAAGGAGAATCGGAGCACGGACAGAACAGGTCTGGCTAACGGAAAAAATTGGATCCGTCTCGAACCCGAACGGGGTGGATTTTTCGTGTAAAATCCGAGGGATCGGTCTCCAACAACAGGGCATAGGGGAAATTTCTACTTTTGCTTGACTCGAACCAGCCTGTTTTTTTACCGGGCCGAGCAAAACGTGACGAGATATTCGCCCCAAACACCCTCTCAACAAGGCAGGTTCAGGTCAGACCCAGACCCAACCCCTCTATGTAAGCTAGGTTTCTATAAGTTAAACATTATGAAATATAATAGGAACCAAAACAGACAAAGAAATGATAATAGCTATTGGTGAAAGAGAATTTTTTTGTTAAAAGCCAAGAGAGAATTATTTACATATAAAAAGAATAAAATAAAGTATTATTTACATATGAAGTTGATTCCTTTACATCAAACACAGTTAATTTTGAGTTTCATATGTACAAACTCACCTAAAATACCAACAAGTAATTCTAAATAGAACTAACAACATTATGCAAATTTTAGATTTATGCAAATTTTAGAATGTAATGAACATACTATGCCTGAATTAATCTAGGCTAAATTGGTAAAGAAAAAAAGAAGACTAAATATGAAAAACCAATTAGTGAAATCTGTTGTTACCAATAAGCTTGATCTGAGCCGGTTCAGACAAACAAGCTAGCAATAGACATTTTGTCACAAAATGCATAAAAGAATCTGTCTGTGGACCTTTGATCTGCAACTCTGCATTGACATTTTATGTTTGTACCTTTCCAGTTTGTTAAGAGCATTTGTTGTATTAATGAATATCTTCAACATCTGTATTGAACACAAAGCTAGGGAATGTCGTTGTCACCTCTCTGAATTATAATACAAAAAATGAAAAAGGATCAATACAGGACACATCAAATTTTTCAACTCAACTAATTTCATAGGTTCAAGGTTCAAATTATTTCTGTTTGGCCCTTTGAATTCACCCAACAATATATATAATAGATGAGATCTAACGTAATAATCATTTGACAACAGAGAAGATTCATAGTTTGTGATCAATGACTCGGTATTAGTATTACACTGACTCGGTATTAGTATTACACTTCAAACGAAGCCTAAACTCTAATATAAAAGGATAGGACAAATTAAATTGATCTACTCTAACTAGTCATTTAACCAACCGAAATATATACCATGCAATCATGAATCATCCATATGCCATGCCATGTCACATCATCAATACCAGGAAGAAGCAAATATGGGTTCACTATGACTGGTTCAAAGACACCCTAATACCTTCCAAAGGCTGTTAACCTACATTTTTTAAGTGGAATTTGACATTTATCTTCTTTGATGTGGTAAATCTGTTCGAACGCACTAATGAGCATAATAAATTAGGATGCAAATAGAAGTAAAATTAACACCACATACTTTAGGTCAGAAAGAGTCATATTCCTCAAAAGTGATGGGTTACGAGAAACATATGCATGCCATTCTTCTTTGTTGATTTTACCATCAGAATCAGCATCTGCATCTGAAAATGTCTGGAAAATTAAACAGGAAAGTATAAAAATGACATCCCTAAAACTGCAAAAAAAATGAAGTCTGAGTGAATTACAGTTTGAAAACCTCATTAAACTTACAACCTCGTCAATTAATTCGTCAAAACGCTTTTTTGGCATTTTTATATCTGACTCAATTAAAATAGCAATCACCATTTGTTCAACCTAAGAAGAATAATAAAGATAGTCTGATTTAAATAAAGAATCATAAAGTATCTTTTGATTTTCAATTCAAAGATAAAATCAACTCTTCAAAAAATATTCTAAAATAATAATACAGACTAATATACAAAGTAATTAATTTACCTACATCTACTAATAATTATTATTGTCAAGACAGAAATTGACTCAGACCAAAAAGAAAATAATAGTATCTTGAACTTACTTCTTCACGCTCAATAAATCCAGTTTGTCTCAAATCATACATCTTAAAGGAAACTGCAATGAAAAATAGGGGACAAATCATTTTCATATTATTCAGATTCGCTAACTGTTGAAAATATACGAACTTACAATCGATCTTCTCCTCCAAAGGAGCATAAGGATGAAATACACTGAGGGCATGGATAAATTCTTCGAATTCAATGACACCATTTTTCTTTTGATCAAAAATATGAAAGACCTAAATTCCACACATTAAAATAAAAATTATTAAAATATGAGCATGGACATTGACGTATCTTCAACGAGATTGAAGTCAAATTGCCAAGGCATAAATTAAAAAAGACGTGTGAGTTATACTTCAGAAATATAAACCATAGATGTGATCAATATTATTCTGCACAATGCAACTTACTCTGTCCAAAAATAAATTCTTACACGATTTTGAGTTGAACAAAGCTAAATGAAGTTCTTCCTGCCAAATAACAAACCAAATATAAGAAAAAAAAGTCAAAAAAACATTTTAAACTTCAAATCTATCTTTCGACAAATATATGGCAAAATGCAAATAATAAAGATCTAATTCTCTACAAATCAGTCTAAATTCTAAAATAAACTTAAATAAACAGTTCTATGAATTTTTATGTTATTTGCAGTATTTTCTTTATGATGTCGTTAAAAAATCTCTCTATAATTTTCTGAACAATAATGGTCATGGATGGTTATTGAAACAGAGGAAGTAATATGTGAATTTAATTTTACAAATGAAGAAACCCCTCGAGTAAAACCTCTCAATGACTTACTTACCTAAGGTCCAGTGCCCACCTAATATATTACAAGGTAAATTCAAGGTGGATAGATATACCTATCGGGAATAAATTAAAGAACATGATCTCATGCAAACTTTATTGTAACATAACTACTTGAACTATCACATCTGAGTAAAAACTAAAAAAAGTGATTCATTTTTTAGAAACAATATACTAGATATTAGATTAAATACTAATTTATTTAATTCTATTTCATAATTTTCATTATCAATAGTCCAATCGACAGAGTTTCAATAACTCCTCAACTAATGACTTGAATAAACTGGGCAGAATTCTTGTTAATAAATTGTAATGATTTGGGCTATTCGCTTTGAGTAAACAAACCGCAACTTTCATTTGTAAATACTCAAATCGTGTTTTCCCTTTACTTATGTTAAATGGTCATTCAAGTTTCAACAGTGGTAGACTGCCGATGATATGCATATGATCCAAAGCACATTGAATCAGAATGATGAATTTAATCGAGAACAGGTCAATAAAAATCATTTCAGTTGATAACCAAACCCAGGACGAAAAAAGTATTAAATATAAGATAACCAGGACCTTGTGAATGAGTCCATCGTTGATAATGGAGCTGCTGACCTTCTTGAACAGTTCATAAAGTGCCTCTACTTCATTGGTAGTAACTAAACAGAAGATCGAAAAGACCACACCAAGGAAAGAAAAGCAAAAAAAAAATGAATGAAAAAACCCAATAACAATTAAAAAAAACAATCTAAGTTATATCCAACTCACAATGCGTTGTCTTGGCCAACGATTCATAACCATCGTACGAAGCCATTGCTTCCCTCTTTGTACTTTTCAGGGTACAATCATGAGAGAAGATTTGAGAAATTTCATCGAAATCTCCGTAATTTCTGTCCCTCCAAGAATCGGAACCGACGATGCATTGGGTGATAACCATAAACAAGGTCTCTACGAATCCTATGAGAGGTATAAAAACCCCACATAACCTCTCCCCGATTGTGAATGAATTAGGATGTGAACCGCTTATAGCGACTTCCATTTTCGTCGTAGAAGAAGCCTAGAAAGCAGACACCGGAGGAGGCAGAGGAGAATAGGAGGGAAGAAAGGACGATCATAGAAACAAGTTTAAAAAATATTTATTGTCGTCTTTTTTTGTAGGGTTAATTTACATAAAACTTATCCTAAGAAAATAAAATTGAAAACACATCCTGTATAGTTTCTTTCAACCACGTCTTAAAACTACAAAATTCACATAATATATAAAATTAAAATTACTACTTCTTCTAATTGGTGAACAACAACCCAACCAAATACACTTTAGGTAGAATTTTTGCAAAATCACCTATTTTTATTAGTTAACAATCAACAAAAACCATGACAATAAGGAATGGCGGCATGACTAAGAATGGTTTTTAATTAGATTGTTTTTCATCAACAATTAATCAACATGTTCATACAAAAATTTGAAACATCGACCATCAGTAGCCACCCATTTGTGGCATTCCTCCACTTGAGGTTGCAGCAGATTTTAACTTTCCAAGCTCAACAATAGAAACTTCCGTAGTTGTAAGCAACACTGAGATGCTGTAAAATACGTTTGAAGTCAGCAACACAGAAATTCAAGTATATCAGCAATGTTAAGTAAAAAGATTTTTCACCTGGCGGCATCAACTAGAGCAGTTTTGATAACCTTGAGAGGATCAATGATTCCGGCCTTCACCATATCAACATACTCCCCTAAGACGTTACAATAGCTAATTACACTCAGTAATAATAACAGAAAGAATGATTGATATAAACATAGACAGCTGGGTAAACTTGAAATTTGATAAATAATAATTTAGAATCCTAGTGTAAAATGACGAAACAATCAAACCTGTGGCAGCATCATAACCAAAATTTGGATTATTCTGTTCCAGTAGTTTTCCCACAATCAATGCACCGTCAACGCCAGCATTTGCAGCTATTGTGAAAGCAGGTGCCTGCACAAAAAATATATTTAAATGATGGCATGTGAGCATGTCTAATATTACAACAAAAAGTTTGGGGCATTTACATATAAAAAGTAAACCCTCCCACCACCCACCAGAAAAATCTTATAATTTTATTTTCATGGTTTATATATAAAGGAAAAAACTCTCAGATAAATTAACAGTAAACCTTTAGTGCCGTCTTAATTATGTCGATTCCTCGCTTCTCATCAGCATTTGATGCTTGTAATTTATCCAACTCTCCGGTGGCATATAGAATAGCAACACCACCTCCTGAGGAGCATATTTAAACATTAAGGATGGTATTTAAATATTCAGTTTTGATTAAAAAGAGAAGCAAATGGAATAAAAAACACACCCACCTGGTAAAATACCCTCTTCAATTGCTGCTCTTGAAGCATTCAAAGCATCTGTAACCCTGTCCTTCCTCTCAATTGCTTCATTCTCACTAGCTCCACCAATCTGAAATGTTAGAAACTTCGAGTTACTATTTTTAGAACAGATCATTTGATTTTGATAACTTTTGAGCTGAGTTTAACAAATTATATAAACCTTCAGAACAGCAATACCCCCTGACAACCTTGATAACCTTTCTTGAGCTTTCTCCTTGTCAAACATGGATTTACTTTGTTTAATGGATTCCCTTAGCTACAAAAATAAGCATTTTTACAGTAGTCATTTGTAAAAAAAATTAAGCTACGGAAATACCAACGAAAGAATTTAACAAATTTAAAGAGAATTATCATCAAATACTACGGTTAAAAAACATGGTTGGCTTGGTTATCTAGAGAATATTCAAGAGGATTTTGATAAAATAATAGAGAAAATATCAAATAAGGTTGTGCCTCAATGAAGCCGACAGTTAAGGTGACAATTGATACTCCAACAAAAGTTATCAACGCCAAATTACCAAAAACAGTGGCATTGGATCGTGGCAATTATTTTGCTTGGAGAATGCAATTTCTTGGCATGCCTTCCTAGATAACTAATTATAAATATCATCTAATTTTTCTCTTGTAATGTGCTGGATAATATCATATAATTTTTCAATAAACCGTTTAACCATACCTTCTTTATGTATATTTAATAAAAATATATTATATACTATACCTAGCGAGCTTACCGAGCCGAGCTCGACCTTGACAGCCCAAGCTCGGGCTCAGCTCGTTTAGCTTAAAGAGCCGAGCCCGAGCTTCGAACCTAACCTTGACAAACTACCTGTCAGGCTGCCACTAATGATATTGGATTGGAAAGTAGAAGCTTAGTGGAACATGGAGGTTATAAAATGATCACCATATTCCAAAATTATAAATAATAAGGACAAACAACATCGTGTAATTATGTAACAATTACCTGTTCACATCTTTCATCAATCAAAATCTGGTCACCACTACTGTGTAGTATGATAGTGTCATCTATAGAGACTGTAACCTATTTTAAAAAGAAATATAATCACAATAAGTATATAAATGATTAAAGTTTCTACTCTAAAACTCATTATTTTATGACATACCTTTTTAGCACCACCAAGCATTTCAATCTGAACTTGGTCTAGTTTTAAACCACACTCTTCAGTTATTACCTAGATATTCCAATTTCCAAAATGTTGGATATGTTATTAAATATTAACTATTATGTGGGTATTCAGGTATTGTTTAAGAATAATTTGTTCCAACAGTACTGAAGATTCGTTCATACAGACAAAAAACATACTTCTCCGCCGGTGAAAATGGCAAGATCTTCCAAATTTTGCCTCCTGTTTTCACCAAACCCGGGAGATTTAATAGCACAAACCTACAAATGAAGAAATAGGTATTTTGTTTCACATTGTCATACTTCATGCTAAAAATTTAAAACAAAAAAAATGATTTATTTTTATGATCCACCTTGACTCCAGCACGATGTTTATTGAGCACAAGTGTAGCTAAAGCCTCACTTTCTAGATCCTCTGCAACAATAAGAATGGCTCTATTTTTCTGTGAATGTATAAAGCATGATTCAGAAAAATATATCTCTGATACTTTCTCTGAAACTTCTATTATTAATAAAAATCACAAGAACTTTACCTTATAGGAGAGTTCCAGCATTTTTATGATCAACTTCAAGTCTGATATCTTCTTATCATGAATAAGAATCAAAGGATTTTCAAGTTCCTGCCTACAAATAAAATAAACAATGAACGTTGTACACAGAAAAAAGATGGTCATTACGTAGTCAAAGATGCATTAAAATTCAGAAAAGGTTTAAAAACCACCAGTCAGAAATTACCCTTTAAATTTAAAAAATGGATCGGGTCCGAGTCAAACCCGGCCCGATTACCCAGTGACCACCAACAACTAACCGGTTACCGGTTTTCTGTTTTCTACCGGTCAGCCGGTTAACCACTGGTTAACTGGTGGTTACCAACCTAACCGAATAACCGGTTAGTCAGTACCGGTTAACCGGTTTTTAAACTGGTATAGGTGCAATTAAAAAACAAGTGACTAATGGATTCGATTTCATGACAACAAAGGAGACATGTTGGTTAGATGGGAACACCCTATGCATTAAGCATTTGTAAAGTTTTAACTTGTTTGTTCTTAATTCTCCATATGCCTTTTGCTAGTGGGTCTTTAGGGGCCTTGGTTCTTAGTGCTTCAATAATAGTTCCTAAGTTTTGTTTCCCATTGCCTACTTTCCAGTTTCCAGAATATCGAGTTTCCCACCCTACAGTCTAAGCATTGGCTGATAAAGTCTTTGGAGCCCAAAATTTCCTTCGATGGGGCAGAATCAATGGTAGGTTTAATGGACAATGGTTATAATATTATATAGGTAATGACAAAACAAAACAAAACAAATAAATTCCTAAAAGAAAGAAACGACAGACATTTAATATTTATGTGAAACAACCTCAGTTATTTAAATGAATGAAGATTGCAACTTACACATTTCTGAGTCTTTGCATCTGTAATAAAGTGTGGAGATATAAAACCCCTATTTAATTTCATTCCCTCAACCACTTCCAACTGATTACATAATGTATTACCATCCTGAAGAGATTTAACAACAAAATATTCCTCATGTGAATATGCGATCCAAAGTTTGGATTCCAAACAACTGGAATAAAGAGAGCAACAAAGCCAACAATAGTATTAAGGTCATGTTATAGTGACTCACTGTAATAGTTATAGTCCCATCTTTCCCTACTTTCTTCATGGCTTTGGTGATCAATTCCCCGATTTCTCTATCATTATTCGCAGAAATGGTAGCTACCTGTTTTAAAAAAATTATGCATCTGGTAAGGAACTAAAACGAATCTTCTTCAAACTAACCATGAACAAAATAAGCAAATCAAATCAAGCTTTTACATGCGACCTAGGCTTCGCATAATTTCAAATGGAAAATTTACATATTTTCCCTGCATTTATTTATTATTATAAAAGAAGTCTTAATAAAAATTATTTAGGTATTTAATTACAATAAATACATGTATTATTTAGGTATTTACATTAAATTAAATGTCTATCCGGAATCGCCGGAGGTCGCCACTGGACGTCGTCGTCGCCGGAGGTGGTCTGGAAGAGGGGAGAAAAAGAAGGTAGGTGGCTGGAAACCCTAACCCTACTTTCAGATCTCTATTTCCTAATTTTTAAATGAAAAAATATGGATAAATGACGGGATCCGCCTAACCTGGCCAGCGCATGAAGGCAATCGCCTACATGTGCTGGGCCGCATGGTCGCCTAGGCGTCGCATGAAAAAGCCTGAATCAAATAATTTTCTATAATCTCAATTCCACAAATATAACTAGAAAAATAAAATTACAGTTGAGATTCAAACTCATGTGCACAAAATACAGTAGTCACATATAACTAAAATCTTAACCTGTGTGATTTCATCTGGTTTGCTTATCATTAAGGTTCTACTTTTCAGATATGAAATAACAGCATCTACAGCCATGTTTATACCACGCCGCAAATCCATAACATTCGCTCCTGCGGCTACAGACTTACAACCTTCGGCAAGTATTGCTTGAGCAAGCACGGTTAAGCATGTCGTTCCTGCAACATTTCATCCAGAGATTTTATAGTTGAACAGTGAACTAATTAAAATAAGAATCAAAATGCAGAATGCAGACTACAGATATTTCTCAAGTCTAAACTCCCAATGAATGTATAAATTATGATAACATGACGTATAATTTCCTAAAATATTCTATTATTCCCTATCAACGATCATAGAAATAGCTTTGTTTAATTTATTATCTAAGTATACCTCTTTCAAACTAGATTTAGCGATACTAATTTTTCAATACGTCTATTTTTATATATTAAAAATGATTCGGGACTTTTTTTTTGAAGCAGTTAAATATTTTCATTAATAATAATGAAGGACATTGCCCTGAACCCTGATTACATTGGGAATAAACATAAAAAGACAAATAAAATATGATAAAGATTAAAGAGTACAAGACTCATTTGACACTTTCCACACAGCCATACTGCCTAGTGTTGAGTACTATGTTATCTGCCTCAGGTAGTTGGTCTCCCATATTTGTATCGTGCTATGCCTCAATGGATGACAACAACTCTTCTTGAAGCCCTCGGGCTTAAAAGAAAAGCTTATGTCATTATAAACCCCAAATTTGAGTGAATGTTATCTACCTCAGGTAGTCTGAGTGAATGTTGTTGCCATCTTCTGTTTCTTTCTGCCCATATGTGCCAACTCAAGGCTTCAATCATGTTCCATAATAAACCCCAAATTTGAGAATGATGTGTTAGCTTTTGACATGCCTCGGTTAGGTCCCCTAGCCTAATGCCTGTTCATGATTGTGGGTATGTGGGTATGTTCATGATTTTCCAGAATATGTTGTCTAGTTTTTCTATTAGGGGTAATAGGATGGCTCTAGTGTAAGTGCAGTTGAAAAATAGGTGACTTCTCGTTTCATTTTCGGTGTTGCATAATAGGCATGTGGCTTAGTTTAGCATGCCCCATCCATTTAGTCTGGTGAAAGTGTTTATATATCCCAATTTTATTCTCCATAGGAGTATGGAGAATTTTGTGGGTTTGTTTGACCATATTCCCTCTGCTAGATATTGTCTCTATGGCTTTTATCCCTAATTATCTCGGCTATTTTTGCTAGTTTCTTGTTTGGGATTCCATTTTTCTACAGGATTGTATAATTTGGACCGCACTCAATTAGTGCATCTGCTTTGGGGCTATCCCCCATTACAAATTTCCAGAAATGGGAGTCTATGTTGTTTTTTATCTGGATGTTTGAAAGGGCCCTTCCTTTTATGTATCGCCCTTGGATCCATGTATCTAGTATTGAGTCTGATTTTTCCCAAAAGTTTGCAATTCTTTTGATGTTTATGACAGGTACTATGACGTCTAGGTTTCTTACCCCTAATCCTCCTTCTGCTTTGGGTAGGATCATTTGTTTCCAAGGTATTCCTTTTCTCCCGTCACATATGAAGTTATATGCTAGTTTCCTTACCTTTCTTATTATAGAATCAGGCAAGGTTGTGCCCTGTGCCCAGTAGGTGTATTTCCCTGCAAGAATCCAGTTTACTAGCTGGATTCTTCCCCAAAGGAGAGACATTTCCCACTCCATTTTGCTAACATGTTCTCCATTGGTTGTATCAGTTTCCAGCACTGATTATAGGATTTTTCTTCCCTGTTATTGGTAGGCCTAGGTATGTGAGGGGGAGGACTTTGATGGAGAAGCCAAGAATAGCTTGTAGTGTTTGATCTTCATCACAGACCTTAGATAATGTCATTGAGCTTTTTGTAGCATTAATTTCTAGCCCAGAGGAGAACTTTGCTAGGGTTCTCTTAATTGCATTTAGGGATTGAGAAGAAAAGGAAGGAAATGAGAAGAAATTGGGAGAAAAATGAGGTGTTAGGGTAAAACCCTAACTCCTTATTTTAAATTAAATTAAATGGGTTAATGCGATAGGTGGATCCAACCGGATCCGCCTAACTCGGCCAGCGCATGAAGGCAAACGCCTACATACGCTGGACCGCATATGCGACGCCTAGGCGTCGCATGAAAAATCCTGGACTATATACCAGGAGAAAGTGTCCTTATGTTTTCTAACTTTGATGGTCACAATTATTACATTGAGGTTTTTCCTTCAATTTCCTATTTTCCAAAGTACTGAATTTATTGCTCTACAATCTACACATTGCTCTGTACTTTTATTATTTCTTTGGAAGGTATTATCTCCTCCATTGTACAAAATCTATTGTTGGATTGATTCTGATTTCTTGGAGGGCCTTCTCTTTGATAAGCAAAGAGGTCTTTCTTCCAAAAGATAGCAGCCTTTTTGATAAGGTGCCCTTGGCTATTGTTGATTTGTTATTAAGTCCCTAAACCCATGTCCTCCCTCAGTCCCTCCCCTTTAAGGAACACGAACAACGGATTCCTTTTCTATCATCCCAAATGAATCGGTATGCTGGTTTTTTAATTTTCTTGTGGACAGAATCAGTAAGTCTATTTTCCAGAAAAAAAATCCAATTGACTAGTTTGATCCTTCCTCCATAGGAATAAACACTTTCCACTCCACCTAGCTAACATGTTTTCTATTAGATAGATCAGCTTCTAGCATTGGTTAGAGCTTGTGTGTCTTAAGCCTTCTTCTTCCCCTGTGATTGTAGTAATGTAGGCTTTGAATGTCGTATTTGAAAAAAGAACTGAATAATTGAAATTACCCAAGAAACACTGTTCTGATGAACAGTAACCCGAGAGAGGTCTGATTAGGGTTTGGAAACCACCAAACAATAATCAACTGAAGATTGGAATCCACCAATCAACCATGGTAAGATTAATAGGAGATGGTCGTAGATCTAGAAAAAGGTAGAGAGAGATGAGTAATCGAAAATAATACCTTGAGAAGAATAATTCGATAATTACCTTTCTGCCCCGAGTCGACTATCATTTTATAGTCTCGCTGTGAGAGTGGAAATCACACAATGAGTGTACAAGGTCCATTTATCAGATATGGTATAATAAAGGGCTACATCAGACGGTGCCACTTGGGTTGTAATTGTCCTCAATTGACTGTCACCATCATAATACTTGTGTAGTTCAGCCATATTGAAAGTTGCAGACATGTTGAAGTCATCTGGCAGATCTACTACATAAGCATTATCGCTTTTTTCAGTATTTTGCATGGTCCAAAGTTCTTTTTTTTCAGTCTGGAGTAAGTACCACTACCATCACTAACTCTCCTTCAAAGGTCTGAAACCTTCTTGCTCTGTCAGCTTTTTCCTTGTATAAGTCATTTGTTCTAGACATTGCTTCCTCAACCTGTTTGTGAATGTTTTTACTGGTTTCCATAATTTCCTCCAATTTTTTGTTTTCTGCAGGTTGAGTAGTTACATCCATCATAATTTTAGTAAGTGACCATAGACTGCTACAAATGGTACGAAACCTATAGATTTATTTGGCATGTTATTGAAGGAAAATTTCTCCAGATTGGAAATGCGCAATGCAGAATGAATATGATTACAAATGATACATGGAAATTGGTGAATCGAAAACCTACCGATAAATGGAGAGGTTGAACGTCTTAAAGCCCGACTGGTTGCAAATGGCAACAATCAAATCGAGGGTCTTGATTATCATTGTCTTGAGACTCTCTCCAGAAATTCGACCAATATCCATAAGAATTATTCTTACTATTGTAATTACAAATAATTGGTTGCTTTAGTCAATGGAGTTCTAGAGGAGAGAATCCTGATGTGTCAACCTCAAGGTTTTTTTTTGATGCAATTAAGTTTTTCATCTATGAAAATGAAGGGATGTACTAGCCTAGAAGTTACAATGGAAATAAGCTAAATAATAAAAATATAAGGACAGTGAGCTCTACTAGACTCTTTCCCACAGCCATATTGTCTGAGTGAGTATCAGACTATCTACCTCCGGAGAATGGTCTCCCATATTTGCATTGAGTTGGTCTCAAAGAGGTGGCAACAGTTTTTCCTGAAACTTTCAGACTTGAAGGAAAAATCGACGTCCTTGATGACCTCAAGGGTTTTGTGAATTCAAATTACCGACATCGGATTTGTCTGCTAAAAAGAGCCTTATATGGTTTAAAACAGTCTTCCAGGATATGGTTCAGATGGCTTAGAAAATTCCTAATTACTGAAGGATTTCGGACACTTCATTATTTATTCTTTCAAACCTAAACCCTACCCGATCTAAACCCTAAACATTAACTCGCACAGTCCAAAACTCCAAAACCTTCCCACCGTCCGTTCAGATCTGGCCCTGCTTCGCCAGAACTTCCACCCTACATCGTCTCCGGTGATTCAATCTCCAGCACACCTTTTTCCTAAAAAATACAGTGGATATATTGAATAAAAACAAGGTTTGAGTAGCGCACGCTATATACCCCATAGTGCGGGTAGACGACACTATCTACCCGCGCTATGGGAAGTGGACTTTTAGACGGATTCGGGTTAGGATCCGCCCAAATACCCAAATAGGGTTAGTATTTATATAGATTTCTCTTCCAAATCTCACGATTTCTCCACATTTCTCCCTATTTCTAAAACTATTGATTTAACCTGATCACTAATTATTGTATATATCTAGAAATTTTTTAAATACACTTGGCGCTATGGAGGCACTTCTAGCATGCTATATCCCCATAACGCGGGTAGCCAGCGCTACGCATACGCTCTATGGTGCAACTCAAACCTTGATAAAAAAAATACATTGTAATGAGAAGTGTTGCATATGCGACCAGATGTTGACATATGCAATATGCAGACCTGGTAATCGCCTCGCCACCTAGAAAAGCTTGTTAATAAGTATAAATCTATCATTTCCGGGTTCATATACCAATATATTCTGAGAGAAGTAGAGAACTAGAAAAGAATGGGCATATGCAATGACTTGTAGAGAAAAATTATTTTGAATTAATATAAAGCCTGCTATCAATACTATCTGCAATTTATTGATAATAAAAAAATCACCATCTCCGGCTACATCATTAGTAGCATTGGCTGCTTGCTTAACAAGATTGGCACCAATATTTTTAACTCTGTTTTCAAATTCAATACTTTTTGCAACAGTTACACCATCCTTTGTAACTTTAGGCTTCCCATAACTCATCTCAATTATGACATTACGACCCTGCACAGATTTACGATACAGCTTTGAAAAACAAATAATTCCAGTATTTACAACCAAGGATCAATACATATGAAAAGGGAAGAACAACGAGATGAACACTCAGGTGTTCAGGCTCGACTCGTTTAATAAACGAGCCCAAATAAAAAGCTCGGGCTCAGCTCGTTAATTTTATCCAAACTCTATCTTGGCTCGTTTAGTTCGGTTTTTATTTGTATATTTTTTGAAATTAATGAAAAATATATAATTTATGATAACTCATTTACATAAATAACCTTATAATTTTATATAACTATTTATGAATAAGAAATATGTATCTATTTTATGATCCTATAAGGATATAATTAATAATAACCCTATAAATATTAAAATCAAAAAATATATTATATATTTATTTAAAAGAGCTTGTTCGGACTTGGACTCGACTTGTTTAACTAAACAAGCTGAACCGAGTCCTAACAAGCCGAGCAAGAACGTGTTTGTCGAACTCGAACTTTATGTTCATCCCTACATATAAATGACATTAATAGGGAAAAGAATTAAGCAACCAATCAATATCTAACAACATACTTTGGGGCCCATTGTAACTTTGACAGCTTCAGCAAGCTGATTCACACCTTCCAGCATTAATGCCCGTGCACCAATACCATAATTGATGTTCTTTGCTGCATAGTTTCTATTCTGGATTATTCTACCACAAACCTTCACATTTCACATACACAAAATATCAAAAATTCATCAAAACTTAGTATTAATCTAATAGTACGGAAGAAGATTCAAAATGAAAAACTTATTAGAACTAACCGCATTTTTCGCCCGAGAACTTCTGCCGTGTGCCGCAACGAGAGGGGAAAAGTAAAGAGGTAAGTAGATTGTAAGATCGAAATTACTAACATTTACAGATATTACCTGAAGAGACAAGGGCCAAATGCTGATGCAGCTGCACGATACATAGCTGGAAAAAAAAACTAGGGCTATAGGCGACTAGCACTAGGACTGTGAAGAACGGTTCTACACTTCTACGAAATCGTCGTTAATTCGTTATGCCGATAACTGATTAGGGTTTTTCAGTTTTTAACTCTAGATATAGGATATTTACGTCTACATACTCATGCTTTAACGATTTTGATAACGATACCTTGTTTTCGTAATTAAAAGAGACAACGAGGATGGACTGCAAAATATCATCTATATATAAAGTGAGAATTCCCAAAATCTCCCGCTCCCGCCTCTCACTCTCTCAAAAATATTCATCTCATTTCATTTCTCACCTAAATGGCGGATGTGACTGAGATAGTTCTCCTCTTCGCCCAATTAGCATCTTCGCTCCATCGTCCGATCAACGGTGAATTGGAAAATGCAATTTCATCTCTGGGGGTGTCGCTGAATCTGACGCCTATGTCATCATCGTCGCCTGGAACTAGGGTTCTTAATGCAGCTTTGTCACTTATGTGCTTCAAGGCCTCTGAGGTAATGAGAAGTAAAAAAAATGTGGTTTCGTCTCGTGTTTTTGTAAAAAAGTTTTGTTTCAGGTATGGAATGAGAATGTGAGGAGTCTGGTGGAGACTATTGTAACTGTGCTCTCATCTTCAGTTTCCTGCAAAGTGGGGATGTTTCGAGAAAGTATTGGAAGTGCAAACGATGTTTTGATGGTTGGAAGTTCATTTTCTTGCAAAGACTCTGAGAAACTAATCATGTCGTGTTTGAATATTTTGGAGAACTTGGAGGGATGTGATGATAGGTGAATTATTTATTTCTCATTCAGTTTATAATATTTTTTTGAAAATTATGGAGATTTCCATGAAAATGGTTTAAAAAAACTATTTGAATTTTCAACGATATAGGAAATTCTAAAAATCCATGAAAAAATATATTCCCTTTGGCCTTTACGTTTTGCTCAAGGTTTCATTTTACACAAGGTTTCAGTTGGCACACTATAATTTGATATTAGTTCTCTAGCACCATTGGCCGACACTATTTAGAACGGCATGCTATGATAACCGGACTTCCGGACAGATCCAATTAAATATCTGCCCAATTACCCTGTTACTTGGGAAGGATTTTTAAAATCACTATTTCTATTCCAGAAAATGTGATTTCACCACCACTGTAGCGCCGACAAGAGAAGAGTCCACCCTCGGGTGATCTTTTCACACTTTAGACACTGTACCAGAGCTTAAGAGAACTCAGCCACCTCCGGCGAACGTTCCTCATCTGTCTTCTTCAGCACTTCACCAATGCTATTTTATTTCTTAAGAATTTTTAATGCATTAATTACTCTAAATAGGCAATATTTACATTAGGTATGTAATTGTAATTTGTAGATTTAATAAAATATATGTTGGGTGTTATGGTACTTAAAACAAGGTAATTATATATATTTATGTAAAAAATGTACATGGAAAAAAATCGCCTAGAAATGCACATATGCGACCAGGTTCTCGCATATGTGCACTATGTTAATGATGGTCGCCTAACTGCACGGAAAACCTTGGCTATGCAGTTACCGGTAATCCGGTATATATTTATTCAATCATTTTATTTTATTTTCCTATTCAAAACTCAAATATTTGAATCAATAGTTTTCATTTTTCGTAGACTTTCGGCATCATGATTCATGGTATTTTTATAATTTATTTATCATGTCATGGTGACTTGTTATTAGCTCAGGGTTATCCCATTCTCTTTTGCGGACAGTTCTCAGAGTAGCAGTATCAGCACCTAGATATAAAAGCTTGTTTTCTCTGTCATCCTCATTTATTGAAAGAAATGAAATGCCTTGCAGAGGTATAAGAAAGCTTGGATCAAAACTCAGTTGCATTTTAACTAGAGAGTACATTATTGACACTGATGAAGTTCCATTGAGGTACCTTGCATTCGTTCTACAATGATATATTGATATCTGTGGCATTGAACAATGCAAAAAGAATTCAGTGTTCATAGTTCTATGTAACACGAGTAACATGAAAAGTAATTAATAATGGTATGCAACGCAGATTACATATGTATATTAATTATTCTTGGATATCTCAATTTTTTATATAGGTTATTGTTGTGGTATCTTGACCCAATGATCTTGAAGGATGATATTTCAAATATTTTGCTTGATTATCGGCACAGACCATTTCTTCACTTGAGTCAGGAATTTCACAAAAGGAAGGTTTGGCGATATATAATCATGTGCATTGTAACTTCTCCAACAATATTTGTAGAAACAAGAGTGCTATTGCATAATTGGTTTCTTGTTACGTACGTTTCTTTCCATCTCTCCTTTCAGAAATTATTAGTTTTTATTTCATATGCTAGTTTTATATTTTTCATGTTTAGTTGACTTATGATAGAACCTGTATCTCATGGATAATTATATATATATATATTCAGCTACTGTGCTAGCAATATATTCAGCTATTGGAAATGAAAGAAATGGTGGAATCCGGCAAATTCCTAAACCCAAAAAATTATTTTTCATTTAACAATAATAACTGTTAAGTTTCTCTGATTGTGATTATCGACTGATCTTGCCATGTTATATTTGTTGAGGTTTATACAATAATGGGAGTTATAAGTGATTGGAGATCATTTAATTGGTACCCTTATTTGGCCAATTATAAGTAATTAACTTGGAATAGGCCCAAGTTAATAATACACTATATATACTAACCATATAGTGCTGAAAACCTAATCAACTTCTATGTGTATAATAGAATAGCAACCATCAATATCAAATCACCAAGTGGAAGTACACCATTCTTGGGTGGAACCACTATAAATATTGCGTGTTCTTTTTTTCTGTTTAGTTTTTGATTTCTTGTTTGATTATTCAGATATTCAGATTAGATCTGAATATCATTAGAACAAAATTACTATGAGAAAGTGTGAGTGCCAGCTCTCGACTCGTGAAGGAAAGTATTTCCAGATCTGAATCTGGAAGTGGATAATTCGATTGGATTATTTTATCAATATTTATTAGAGTTAAATGATTGTTAAAACTATTAGTAGTTATAAAGATAGTTAAAGAGAGTAATTAGTATAAATACATGGGTTGTAAACCTTATTATTCATTCAATACAAGATTATTCATTTGTATGTCTAGATCTTAATTGGTATTAGTTAAGTAGTGAAGATCTTGGAGTGTGATTTGCTTCCAATCGTGTTCTCCATTTTTTATTTCTGAAAATGGAGGAAGTTTCTGGCAATTCTTTTGCGTCGATTGCATCAAGGTGTATCCGCCATCAGCTAGATACAAGTGCCAATTTTCTCTTCTGGAGATCACAGATAGAGGATCTGCTCAAACTTCATGAGTTCACTGATGTGGTAGATCTGAAAAAGGAGATTCCGGTGAAAGAAATTGGAGGAGCGCCCAATTCTGAATTTATCAAATGGCAAAAGAAAAATCTGGAACAGAAGCTTTCCCCTCGTATGGAGGTGTATTCTAGAACTATCCGCGATCACCTTAGGGAGATGAAGAAGACTGATGATTTAACCATGACTGATTATCTATTGAGGATTAGGGCACTAACAGACAATCTACTCGGATCCATGTCATAAATAACTGACAGAGACTAGATAGATTATTGGCTATGTGTTGGAAGGACTTCCACTGGAGTTCAATTCGCTTGGGACTACGATCAATACCCAAAGAAACCTAGGGTTCGATGATGTCTATCATCTTTTAATAGCAGAAGACCTTATTGTGTGTCGTCAGAATGCCTTGTCGTCCGCTGGGTCTTTATCAGCGTTCACAGCACATTCCAGCCATCCGGCAAAATACAATACAGGCAAGAAGTTTTTCCATCAAGGCCGTGGCTATGCTTCTGGAAATGGAAATCACGGCTATGGAATCAGAGGTCGCACATCTTCTGGCTATGGAAATCGTGGTTAGCAGTGGAGGTCAAATAGAGTTAAATGATGGTTAAACCTGTTAGTAGTTATAAAGATAGAGAAAATAATTAGTATAAATACATAGGTTGTAAACTTTATCATTCATTCAATACAGGATCATTCATCTGTATGTCTATATCTTCATAATATTTATTCTCAGACTCTCAGCCCTTTGTTCTTTTGTCTTAATGAATATTTTCTCCAGGGGCTTAACTTTTGTGTTGGAGCTTCAAATTGCACTGGTCTCGTCAGTTCTAGATGTACTCTCTAGACCAATGCGGTGGGGATTGACAATGGAAATGGGATTGAAGCTTCCATTTTCTCATGCTTATTTTCACCAGAATCACCATAATCTACTGGATATTCTATGTGGACCTATCTCAAAAGAAAGTTTTGTTCACTTGGTTCGTCTAATAGGAATCTTAGATCCTGATAGTGTCAGCCACTTATATTTATTACAGACATCTTTATCCAAAGGCATGCACACAAATGTAAAATCAAAGGCAACCATGGTAGACTCCAATTCTACATGGTAATCTTATGGTTGTATTATCATTCTTTTAATATGTTCTAAATTGCATGTTTACTGCCATTTACAGGCATCAATAAAATGTAAAAAAATCTTCTGATATTTTTTTTCAGGGCAATGCTGATGTGTTTCCCTTGTTGGTTTTATTTTGCTGCTGCTCTAGCATTTTGTAGAAAAAGTTCTCAGGAATTTGTTCTGTTGGAATTTGGAAATGATATTGAATTGTGTCAAGCTGCTTGTATGTATCTGTCACTAATTTTAAATCCATTTGATGATCTCTCACAAAGCATTCTGGTTGATTGCATTAATGAAATGGCAAATGCTTTGTCTGAGCAAATTAAAGTTGTGTCCGAGTCCCAACAAATACATCATTCACAGACCCACAGCAAGCTATCCATTTCTCATGGTAAGAAAATCAGGAAACCCAAGCTTCTTACTAGTGAGACGATCTCAATCGCTAAGGTTGGACTCAATGCTTCTACCATAAAAATTTTGCTCGAAGAATTCCATTGTGGATCTGCTAAGTTTCATGCAAACAACATTGCAATATCTGTAGATAAACCAAAAGACTCTGTGTGCACAAGTTTTGAACAACTCGTTACAAAAATAACTTTAGGTATCTTGTTGGCTTGCCCAGATTATTTGGACAATGAGGGTTGTGAGTTGCTATTGCATTATGCTGCAGTGGGTGAAATTCTTGAGTTCAAAGAGTGTCAAATTAACAGAATGGAGCATATGGGATCTAGAAGCTATAACAATAGAGGTGCTTATGCAGATATAAGTAGTTCTACCAGATGGTCCTTAGGAGCATCTTTTATTCTAAATTTTCTTGATATTGTCGAACAAATTACGTACTGTATGTTTGAATCTGAAATTGCTCAGATGAACTACATTTCTCAAATAAAAGGCAAAACTGTTGGGTACTTGGTAAAATGCACCAGGAACATAATCAAATCACAACAAGGTGTTGAAGAAAAGGTTGGACTAGTAGATCTTCTAAGCAGATTGGTATTTTGGAAGAAACAGGGCAGTAAAGATTTTGAAGGACATCAAAATCTCAATGATGTTATACATGACTTTGAAAGAGAGTTTGAACTATTTGATACACCTCGTGATCGGTTACCATCAAATGTCAGCAGTCTTATTTCAGGTGCTTAATTAACTCGGCTGTTTTTTCGATTTTTCCTCCTTCCCTTCTTTATAAAATGCAAATGAAACAATTAGATGATGAACCATGGTTTCTTCTACCTTCTCATACTCTTTTTTCATTCATTAACAGCTTGGAACCTTGGAGAATCTGAAACCTTGTATAAAATCGTCTTCAGGAATCAGGATGGTTCATACATGGAACATAGGTAAGAACTTTATTATTAATTACACAAAAATATGGACTCAATTTATCTTGTGGAAGCTTCATTAGTTTCAGAGTAGGTCTCACTAATCATTAGAGCTTACAGAGCAAAGCCCGAGTTTTAGAGCTGAAACTTTCATCCTTAATTATATGTGCTCTTAACTCATCTCACCCAAAAAGTTTCACCCATTTTTTGTCAAATTATTTGGTGGTGTACTATTATTATACTTTATTAGATACTAAGTGTTTGGTAGTTTGAGATCTCATTCGTAGTTCCGACCTGGTACCTTTACATTCAAGCTTCCTCTTCGGAATGCCGCTACCAACTACAACACTCCTCCACAACTCCAAGTCTCGACCTTCCAAACTCCACCGCCGCCACATTCCCTTTCTCTCATCCTTCCCTTCCAACTCATCTAAGACCTACCTCATTGTTTCTATCGTTTGCACTCTGACTGCTCTTGTGTCCATTGGGTTTGCTATCACACTCCTCCTTCGCCCCCCTCGGATCATCACAGTCTTTCGTTTTGGACAAGCTGAAGATACCTTACGGACATTCCAATCCAATAGGGATCAAGATCTGGCGAGGATTGTTGCGAGGCCCAAGAAGCTAGGTGTTGTAGGGGTTTTGACAGGGTTTGACTCTGCGGAAAGGAGAACTGCTCTCAGGAATACATGGTTTCCATCTAATCCCGATTCTTTGATCAGGTCAAGACTGGGATCTATTTTCTTTTTCTTCTCTGTGGAAGCCTTTTACTGCCTTTTTGGACAGGAATTATGATTTCCTTTTTAGAAGAGAGTAAAAATATGCTGGGAGTAACAATATTGGTGGGTTTTCCAGTAGCCTGATTGTTGATCGTTTTTAAGTTATTTTGCAACTTTTGTTAGATTCATATTTGCTTGACATTTTTACAATAATTTATCTTTTTCTCTCTTTCCTTGCTTACATTAATAGATAGTTGAACAATTTTCTGCATTTACTCTTCTGATATGATATAGCTGATTTTATTGATAATTGTTTTTTTTTCCATTCTATTAGAAGGCTGAATTAACTCTGAATTGATGTACTTTGTTTTTCAGCTTGGAACAAGCTACTGGACTGGCTTTTAGGTTTGTCATTGGAAAGATAAAAGATTCGAATAAAATGAGTGAATTTGTAAAGGAAGAGGCTGTGTATCATGATTTTATGATGGTTGACTATGATGAAGATGATCATCTCAAGCCAGTATATAAAACGTGAGTAAATGGATTATAATGTTGAGTGAATATTTTTGGGGCTTTGTTCTATGATTGATTTGACTGTTTTTTAGGATGGCATTTTTGAAGGCTGCATTTAATCTTTTTGAAGCTGACTTTTATGTTAAAATGAATGATGCTGTCTATTTGCGACCAGGCATGCTTTAAATTATTTCTTGGTTTATCACATTTTAGTCTCTTTTCATTTCTTGAAGTCTAAGATATCTGTATGGCTTCAGACCGACTCGCAGCACTTCTTGCTAAGGATCGGACACATCCAATGACATATATTGGTTGTATGAAAAATGGACCGGTCATCAAAGATTCATCAATGAAATGGTTGGGGTTTTAATTACAATCATATTTAATGAGTTAAGGACATAGTGTTGATTTACAGTATTATTTATATTCTTATTACTTCTATGTTAGGTATGAAAGCCAGGGCCATTTAATCGGAAATGAGTATTTCCTACACGGCAGTGGTCCTATATATGCATTGTCTAAGGAAGTGGTGTTAATACTAGAAACTACGAAAACTGAAAGGTTGGCTGTTTCTTTTCAATTTTTATTGACTAGATTTTTCTTATTCTTATTTTAGTCATTATATTTTGATTTTCCTTAATAATATTTTACCAATTTCATCTCCAACCAATTTTCTGTCTCCCAACGATATCTTAGTCTCCATACTGAAATTTATGCAAAAAAACATAATAAAATCTCATTAATTTCCTCTCTTAATTGAAGATAACATGGGTTTGATGTTTCCTTTGATTTAGATTGAGAATGTTCAACAACGAGGATGTGACAATTGGGGCATGGATGTTGGGAATGAATGCGACGCACGAAGATAATACTGCTCTATGTCATATTCAATGCAAACCAACATCAATTGCAGTTTGGGATTTCCCGAAATGTCCCGGTATATGAATTTATATAATCTATCTCGTTGAATCAAATGAAATTGTTCATGTGATGTATGTATGTCTCCCAGGTTTGTGTAAGCCTATAAAAAGGTTAAACGAGCTTCACAACACCACGACCTGCTATAAGACTCCAACAATACCGCTTGATAAAGATGAAGACATATACTGAGCAATGACTGACATGGATGTAATTGAAGAGTGGTGAGTTTGATTCTATGTTTCTCTCAGTTGATGTTTTTACAATGTTTTTTTTGGTTTTAAGCGTCAACCAACATTATCTCCACCCTGTTTAGTCATAGACAATCATTTAGGATATCAAATACCATCTAGTTCTACTTCTGTAAAGATGAAAATGTTTTTCCCCTTGTGATAACTGATAAGATTAAGTTGAAACAATAAATTGTGGAGTCGTTGGAAATATTTTATTCTTGGAATTTTGTAAACGTAGCTTATATTTTTTTTATTGAGATTAAGCACCTTGCCATTTTGCAAACTTATTCTTAGAAATTATTTAATTACACATAATGGGGATATAAATAGAAGGATCAAAAGTCATGCAAGAAAATCAGACTTGTATAGAGGATCTCAACAGTTAGCCCGGTCATATTACATTATGACAACTTATTGCAAGTGATAGCGCGTCATCAGCAAAGAGAAGATGAACAGAAGAAGTAATGCAAAATACATTTCCAAAATACCTAACAAAGAACCCTGAAAAGGTCAACCCGTTTTCCCAATTGAGGAAATTACTTTACAAAACCGTTGAAGATCGGCAACAAACTCTTAAAAATTAACCATAAAAGATGAGTTGAAAAAAATTGTTTAAAGATTACGTGGAAGTTTTCATACATGAAGCAAACTAAATCAAAGGAATTGTCTGAAAGATAGTAGAGCACCGACTGGATATAAACCCAAGGGCTACTCCGGTTGGTGTTCTGTAGATCGATCGTCTTGCTACGCTTTCCCCTTCCCTCATCACTCCGATCAGTCTTACCAGGATTGACTTGCAGTCTAGGCATTCTTTGGCATTGATGGTTGTATTAGGCATATAGATTGTATTGTGTGACATTGCCTATAGTGGCTCAATTTCCTCGCCTTTTCCCATCTTCCCCAGGGAGAGGGTCCATTTGTTATCCTCTGCATTTTTCAGTTTGTTAGCTTAGAGGTTTTTGCGTTGGTGATTGTTTAGAATTGCTTCCCTCGTTGGGATCTAGACCATGCCTTGGATAGTGTGGTCTGTTGTTGTTTTTAGTCCAAACAAACCAAAAACGATCAGCTCTTGCCATCGCCTTCGTAGCTGCAAAGGGGAGGAGCAAACAGGAGAGGATCAGGGGATTCAAGAATTTTTACACAGTGGAATCTCACCTTGCGCGTACGGGTGTCTCTGACAACTGTGGTTGTCCATGGAGACTCTAGCCGATCCTTATGGAAAGCGTGGTCTCGGTTGTGTTTTCGTTCTGTATTCGCGTTGTTATTTGTAGCTCGCCGGAGCTTTCTCATCGTTCATCGTCGCGCCAAAAATCGTCTCTTCCGCATCTCACTCGGGTTTTGTAGGCTTAACTCTCAATTTAATGTCATACTTGTTTGTTGTTTCATTTTATCAAATGAAGTCCGTGATTTAAAAAAATTTTGTGACATTTATAACATTATTGTAAATATTAATCTCAGACCCCTAGAATTCATAGATATCAGATATACATCATATTAAAAATATTAATGATAACCCCGTATTTAATTTTAACTTCTAACATTCCTTTCTAGGAATTCTCATAAATAATTAATTTCATATTCAATACATTTAATTTTATATCAGTAATCAACACTAAACACCAACGTAGCCGTTGGGTGTTTATTATTTAAGCCTACTTAAACCTTCATCATTATAAGGTTCTAATTCTCAATTATCACAATACACACAAACATTGATCGTCTACAACACATTCATTTGCTCAACGCTTCGCATCACAATTCAATTGGATCTTCATCAAACCTGCAAGTTATACATTGGATTTTCATCAAACCTGCAAGTTATACATTGGATTATCGAGCATCTTCAAATCAATCGATCATCCAACAGTATCACTATTATTTACATACTTAAGCATTATCTACTTCATTCAAACATTCATAGTACTGTTTAAGTATTAATCATAGATTCATAATCCCAAACTCTATATAATTCTATAATTATATATCCATTCTAAACTTTATCAACATTTACTTGGAAATAGTGAGTACAGTGATCGAAGAAAATATTATGTTTTTTTTTTAAATCCCGATTTGGGATTATTTGTTGTTAGTGATACAAGATCTAGTATACAGATCACATCACCAGGAATCGAAAGGAACCCTCGAAGAGTCTGATACGTCAAAGGATAGAGTATTAATGATACAGTATCATATGCTTAATCGTATCACCAGTACACAGAAACTCGAATATACGAAAGGATCTGTATGTAGGTTTTGAAAGACTTCAGGTCAACTTTAAATCTTTAATGATGACGCAAGGCCGAAGTGATGACCGTTACCGTCGATCTAGATCTTACTCTTATCCTTTCTCTAGTAGCTAGTGTAGACTCGATCATTAAAGTTAACCTTCTGTTGATCGATCCCAAGGTGAGCAGTATTAATAGCAACATTATCCTGTTGATGGGGTTGGGCTTGCCAGATACTTATCTGGGCCTAAACTCAAGCCGTGGCCAAGTCGGGTCCCCGAAAACGACCCGAGTGGTATTTGGGTTGGGCTCAGGTTTGACTCATATCAGATTTTTGCTGAACCTGGGTTACGGACTGAGTCACTGTTGTTATCCTTGGGCCGCATACAGTGGATCGAGGGTTTCATCATTTAATTTTCAGGTCGACATGAGAAAGTCGACCCAGATCTTTTGTAATGAAAATGAACGGCAGAAAAATTCGATGAATATCTCAAATATAATATCTGATCTTATATTTATTAATAAAATTATGATTCGAGAAATTAAAATCGGACGGCCTATTACAAAAACACAACACATTAGATTTCGAAAACAGAATTAACGATTTGACATGGATATTAATTAAATTTTTTTAACCAGACAATTTTTACAAAGTAAAATAAAAATAAACATAAAATTAAATGGAAGTTAAACTGAGGAGGATAGCTTCCATCTTCCACTCAACATGAATATTAATTAATTCATATGCTGATGTCTAGTGACGTCGTTCCTTGCACGATCTTAATATAATATAATATAAAACACATTTTTCAAATCAGATAAAGTCAAAGTTGTATTTTAATGGGTGATTAAAGTATACATTTCGAGAATAATATACGGTCTTCAAATATCTTATTTTAGATATCTATTTTTATAATATCTCATTCTTCTCATTTTATTTAACTTTTTTTTAAAAAAAATTTAAAAGGGGTGCAATACGAGGACTTTTTAGTGCTGGTATGATCGCACCCTAAAAAAAACCGTAAGAGATTTTCTAAACATCTCAAAACTTTAACAGCCAAACCAAAAGGAAGTTCTACTAAGACCAAGATATTTTCAAAACATTTATAGACTTGAAAAACCAACCCAAAGGAAATTCTCTAGCAAGACCACTTTATTTAACTTTTATTAACCACCATAATTAATAGTTAATGTCATATATTAAAGTCCCTTCTCTCTATCATACAAAGAGTAAATTAAATTAAATAATTATAAGATTATGAGATGTTGACTTTTTACCATATTTTTCTAATATGATGATTAGAATTGTATATCTTACTATTAATTACTAGAATATTCTAACTAGTTAATTTAGACTAATAAATACCTAAAAAAGGTGGACTAATAAAAAACTTTTGCATGCATGCAACCTTGAGTTTAAATACTCATTTTAAGAACTTTTATTTATCATCTATTTTTATTACATTTAGTATTTCTAAATGTTAGACATTTGAATTTAAATTATTTTTTTACCAAAAAAAAAATGATGATATCTCACCCTTCATTTATCAAATCATAAGAAAAATTATTGAAAATTAAATTATGAATCTAACAAGTTTGAATGTTATTTTTAAATGTGCAAAAAATATTAAATAGTATTTTTAAATGTAGTGGTAAAGTTAAATACTTAGACTTATTTGATATTTTTTCAACAGAAAATAATTCTAAGTTTACATAAACTTTGTAAGAAATTTTCAAATTTACAAAAGGACAAAACCGTCATTTTCAAATGTGATGGGGGGGAGAGTTTGAGTTGTATACATTATCAACACTTGGAATTATGCATGAGCTCTGAGGGTAAAAGCGTAACTTTACACAGAGAAAATGTCTCCCTCTATTTCAATCACTTTCTCTTCTGCTTCTTACTACTCACTGTTGTCATAGAACATGGCCAATTCCACCGTTCTCTCCATCACTCTTCTCATCGCCGTCCTCCTTTCGTTAACCGCCATCCAAAGCCGGAAAATCTCCTTCGACTCCGAGGAGAATTCTCTCATCTCCGATGGTGTCTCATCTTCCATCCGTTCTCCACGCAGACTCCCATCGTTTCTCAGACTGGGGGCGGCGGAGGAGGCCTGCGAGGAGACGTACGGTTTTCTGCCATGCACGATGACCGTTATGGGAAATCTATTCTTATTGATCGTGTACGGATACCTGATGTTCACAGCCGCCACTTTCTTGTCCAACGGGAGTGAGATTCTGTTGGCGATTCTTGGACCTGGAATTGTTGGGGGATTATTCCTCCCGATCCTCGGCGCCCTTCCCGACGCCATTCTCATTTTAGGTATCACTGATTGATTATTTGTTAAAACCATCATTCAAGTGTCGATCTATTTTCCTCTTGTTCCGTTTTGGATTCTTCTTTGACTGCAATCTCTCATCTTGAATCTCGATGTAATTTTTTTTTGTTTGTCGGCTTTTGTTTAATCTTTATGAACTATTCTTTGCCAGCCACATGTTGCTGTAATCACTTTTGATTTGGCAAAAATATAGTTGTTGAACCAATTATTTGGTTTGTTTTGGTAGTATCTGGACTTTCTGGAAACAAAGAGGTTGCTCAAGAACAGGTCTTGATCGGAATGGGCTTGCTTGCTGGATCAACAGTTATGCTTTTGACGGTACTTTGGGGTTCATGTGTTATTGTTGGCAAATGTGATCTTTCTGAGGACAATAAGACTGCAATTGATTTACAGAATAATAAAAAGTTTAGTTTATGTGGTATGTATCTATCTGTTATTTACTTTTTAAAATTAATTCTTCTATCTCTTTGTTCATGTTCGTATTTGTTCTTATTTTGCAGGATCGGGTGTAACTACTGATAAGCAGACCAGTTATGCCTCAAGGATCATGGTTATATCCATCATTCCATTTGTCATCACGCAACTTCCGAAAATCCTCAATTCCAAATCTGGAAGTCATTTGTCGGTTCTTGTTGCGCTTATTCTTTCGGTAGCATTGCTGATTTCTTACTGCGTTTATCAGATCTATCAGCCATGGATTCAGAGAAGAAGAATTGCATATGTAAAACACAAGCATGTTATATCTGGATTTCTTAAACATGTAACTGATGTTCATGTGACACCATTTGGAAAGCTCCTTAATGACGACGGTTCTCTCAACATTCAGATCATTGAAAAATTGTTTGATAAATTAGATGAGAATTCGGATAATTTTATTTCTAAAAACGAGTTGACAGCGCTGATCATAGGAATTCAGTTTGATAAAATGGACTTGGATTCAGATGATGCTACAGAAAAAGTAATGAAAGAATTCGACACTTCGGGTGATAATCGTATCGACAGGAATGAGTTTATTGAAGGTTTTAAAAAATGGCTTCATGTTGCAAAGAAATCTTCGACTCCTTCTGGCATTTTTTCAAAAAGATTATTCCATGATTTTCACCATGTAAGTACCCTTTATTTATGTGTAGTGTTATTACCAAATCCTTATTAATAGTGTTGTTCATCTACAGAGAACAAGCCAGGAGCATGAGCATCTTATCGATGAAAACGATGACGACAGCGACAAAGAAGATGAAAGTGCTGATAATTCATCAACATGGATGACCATTCAAGCTGTATCATTTTTAATAATTGGAGCCATTATTGCTGCTGTTTTTGCCGATCCTTTGGTTGATTCAGTAAATAACTTTTCAAGTGTAACCAAAATACCTTCTTTCTTCATATCGTTTATCGCAATGCCTTTTGCTACAAACTCAAGTGAAGCTGTCTCTGCACTTATCTTTGCTAGCAGGAAGAAAAAAAGAACAGCTTCATTGACGTTTTCTGAGGTTCATTTTCGACACATTTTTTTAAAATTCAATCTATAGCTGGCTTGATTATTTACAACTATACAACTCAGATCGAGTGAGAACACAGTTCTCATGAGAAACTAATTAACTGTAGTAAAACATTGTAAAAGAGTTATTTCTTTTCATTTTGCCATTTTGTTTACTTTACACCATTGATATATTTCTTGAGAATGATTCTCATATAATTATTTGATGCAGATTTACGGTGCGGTAACGATGAATAACACTCTATGCCTCGCAGTGTTCTTGGGGCTTGTTTACATCCGAGGCTTGACATGGGATTTCTCCTCTGAAGTTCTTGTCATCCTTATTGTCTGTGTTGTAATGGGTATCTTCACCAGTTTCCAGACGACCTTCCCAGTTTGGACTAGTTCTGTGGCATATATTTTGTACCCACTTTCGTTGATTCTCATCTACGTTCTTGACTTCATTTACGAGTGGTCATAGACAGATTGATGAGTTTACACAGATAACACGCAAATCAATTACCTTTACTTTGAGCTTTTTTCCTTGTCCATTCATATCTTACTTGTTTTGAGATGATTCCTACTCTCCTTGCGTTTATTTATGAATGCAATCTATCATAATTTATTGTTTTTAAAAGATGTAGCAAAATGAATTCAGTCTAAATAAGGACTTGTCTATAATTATGTTCCAGCACTGTATGTAAACATTTTGTGGTCGTTGGGCAAAAAATTAACATCAGTAACAAGTAAGTCTTTAAATGGTATATTAAAATTTGTATTCGTATCCGTATTCGAATATGATTATTCGGATTTTCGGATTCCGGATACGAATTTGGATACCTAAATTGATGTCCGGACGGATTCGGATTTCTGAAAAATCAAAATAATGTGATACGACTCATACAAGCTAGTCAAGATCCCAAACAACTAGTCAAGATCTATTCTGCATGATAGCCACGTCAGAAAGGAATTCAAGCTTGTTGCCACCATTGGCTAAGGGAAGAGCACCCTAAATCTCAAATTCCATCCAAACTACCCACAGTCGATCAGGGAGGGCGAGGGAGGCATAGATGATGAGGGGTACGAATGTCTCACCTTGTTCGAAGGCATGGAAGCCTTACACAACTCAATGATGACAAAACCTGCGCCACCGGATTTTAATTAGATTACCCAAGTTACCAAATTACGATGAAAAAATGGATCCAGTAGATCACGTAAATATATTCAGAGGGATGATGCAATGGGCAATCATAAGGGTTAACATCCTGTGCAGATCCAAGAACCCTGAGAGGGTCTACATACAGATGGTTCGCAGACTTTCCTGCGGGAAGCATAACAAATTTTTCGGATTTGAAAAAGAAATTCTTAGCCCAACACTATGGAAATGCAAGGGTGAAGAAAGGTACCGATTCGCTTTTCACGGTCAGGCAAAATGGAGACACACTCTGAAATTACATGATTAAATTCACAGAAGCGATGCAGAAAGTATCAAACTAATTAAATACCACCATTGCAATTTATGCGTACTCAAAGAGCCTGGACATGAACACTCCACTAGCATAAAACTAAACATAAATAGCATGGACTGTTTAGAGGATTTGCTAATAAAAACTCATAAATATATAAATGCCGTGTCTAAATTAAATGGCCGTGGCTAATATTTAACCATGGAAAATCAATTCCGTGGCTAAAAATCAGTAGCCACCAGACCTACAGCCACGGCTACTTCCGTTGCTAATTCCCACCACGGATTTGACCATTTAGCCAGTGATCTTGGCCGTGGTTGTTTCCCTGTTTTCTTGTAGTGAATTCTGAGAAGAAAAAAAAAGAAAAAGAAGTGTTCACTACAAAAAAAAAACATTGTATGATGGACATATAGTGACGGATTTTCGTCATCAAAAATTCAGTTCTTTTGATGGCGGAAATCCTTTATCAATTGTTTCAGTCCGTCATGGCAAGGCTTGGGCAGGACGGTGGATTTATTTAATTTTCGTTAGCGGTTTTTCAATGGCGGATTTCCACCATGAAATTTTTTCGGGGAATTGGGCGGAAAAATCCCGCCCATATTTCGATTGGGCGTAAAGGAATTAATTAGTAAATAAACTAATTAAGACCTCAAAATTAACTTTGTTTACTTTGTGAAACAGCCGAAAAGCAATGGATCAAATTAAAGATCATGAATCACAAGTAGTTGATTAAAGATCTTAAAACTAATTAGTGTAAAACTAGTTGTAATTAGTTAAAGATATTATAGTTAATTATAATTAGTATAAATAGGATTGTAAACAATATTACTTTATCGAAATGAAATACTATTTTTCTTATACTTTTCATTCTTCACACAACGACAGCAACTTCTCCCAAATCTCACCGCCGTCCACTCCGGTAGTTCGATTCGACCTTCATCGATTGTCCATTCACGTCGGAATTAGTTAATTATAGTACTTGTTAGTATAACCCGGTAACCCATTACGATGCCCCGCAAATAAGATCCGGAAAATGTTATCCAAATACCCGTTCTAAGTTATCCAAATCAATCCGAATACCCAATCATTTCATCTATACTTATATATATTTCTTCCCCTTTTTGTACTCCAGCACCCAATCCAAACGCTGCTTCCATCATCTTCCTCAAAACTCGATGGCCACATCATCATCATCGAACTCCACTTCGGGCATGAAGAACCTAGAGTTTGTTTGCCGTTTCGATGACCATAACTGGTCGATGGTAAGGGTTTTTTTTATCATTTTGGAGGTTTTGTTTAGGGTTTATGATTCGGTGGATATTTATGATTTCTTTTTCACGTCATTCTTTTTCCAACTTTTCTACGTCATCGCCTCTATCCAATGTGTGATTAAAAAAGTTTTCAGCTTGTTTGATATTTGGCGATTTTTTTTAATACTCTTTTAATGAATACGGATTAATAGTAATGAATCTGCTACCAGGAGGAGAGCCGGAGGCTCTGGAGTCCACGACGCGCGCTCTACGTCAAATCCCGTCAGAGGAAAATAGGCGATTTAGGTGTGGAAATCGGCGATTCTCTCTGGTATGCTCTAGTGTGGTTGGAACTTATATTCTGCCTTAGAATGACCCCTTGGGACCCTTTTTATAGGGTCTTGGGGGGCGCACTCGACGGCAGGCATCGCACCTGCTACCATAATAGGGCGCATTTGTGACCCATTATGCCGCAGGCAGGCGACGAGTAACGGTCGTAAATCGACGATTCAGGTATGAAATCGTCGATTTAGGGGCAAAATCGTCGAGTTTCGAGGGGCCAGATGTGCAGTCTACCATACTGTCGATCTGAGCCCTAACTCGACGATTTATCACTAAAGTCGGCGATTTGGTAGTCCAATCGCGATTTACGGGTTAACTCGGTAATTTAACGATAAACTTGTTCCGCACCGTGGAAGCCTTCCAGGGGTCCGGCATATAATGACGGAACCCTAGTCCTTGTTGAAAGGCGCTGCTGGGAGTGACTGTCGTAATCAGGCATGTCTCACCAGCTGTGATAACCGCATAATCCCAAAATTCATCTGGCATAGAGGCATGCTGAAGAAGTGTGACCGCCGTATCCACAAGATGACGGTGCCGACGTTCGACATGACCCATCTGCTCATGATTATAAGGACAAGAAAAACGATGGACAATACCAAATTTCTCGAGCACCGGAGTCATCTTTTTAAATTCAAGCGCATTATCTGATTGAAACGCCTTAATCCGATATCCTGTTTGATTCTTAGCAATATTCTTAAATCGAAGAAATATCTCACATGCCTGAGATTTCAACCGGAGTGGAAATACTCAATTAAAATTGGTTTTGGCATCCACAAAATTTATATAGTAACGGTAATTACCAAAAGAAACACATGGGGCAGGTCCCCAGATATCAGTAAATACCAAAGACAATAGATCATTATAAATTGTAGACCGAGTTTTGTGAGGAAGTGCAGAAGCTTTGCCAATAAGACAAGACTCACATACTCCACCTTTATTACAATTCGAAGATAGTAAATTTTTATTAACTAAGCCATCCACTGTTTGTTGATGAAGATGCTCCAACCTATAATGCCAAGTGCGATTATCAGTCCTTTCTCCCATCATTGCTACCGGTCCCTTATTGATATGAATAGACAGCTGATAAAGTCCATCTTTTTGATCACCTTGCATCAGAAGTTCCTTGGTTTCCACATCCCGAACCCGTACAGTCTGAGCATCAAATTCGAGATAAACAGAATTGTCACGATAGAATTGATAAACTGAAATTAAATTTTTGGATGCAGATGGAACATATAGAAGATCATTTAAATGAAACTCCTTTTGCTTAGACGTAAATCCGGATCTCCCAGTGTGAGAGATAGTCATACGTTGACCATTAGCAGTTGAAATAGTAGTGAATCCAGAATAAACCTGAGAAGATTGTAGGTTCTGAATGTTACCTGTAACATGCGCCGAAGCCCCAGTGTCGGGACACCACATCGACAAATGATTACCAGATTTAGACACATAATTAGCCAAGGCAGAGGCAGAAACCGCATTAATAGAGTCAACACCCGTGACTACTAACTTCTTGTTATGTGTTGGGGGTAGGGGTGGTCGTGGGCCGGGTCAAACCCGAACCCGATCCGAACGCGTCGGATCCGGGTTTGGGTCGATATTTTTGGCCATGAAACCCGATGTGAACGACCCGTACCCAAGTATTTTTTACCCGATTTTTTTGAATCGGGTTCGGGTTTGACCCGAACCAAACCCGAAGAAATTTATAAAAAAATCATTAAAATATAAATAACTAATATAATTTTATATAAAACACTTTATAAAAAATTTAATATATATAATTATAAATTTGTCATCTTTTATAAACCTTAATTAGTTAATTTTATGTCCTAAAATTTAAACTTTAATTTCATTTCCCTCTCCTCTTCCACTTTCATTTTCTTTTTCTTCGCTGTCGCCGACCCTCTCCTCACCGTCGCCGAACCTCTTCTCGCCGTCGCCAAGCCTCTTCTCGCCGTCGTCGGACCTCTCCTTACCGTCGCCGGACCTCTCCATCTTCACAAACCCTTTCCATCTTCACAAACCATTTTATTTGATTTTTATAAAATTTGAAAATTATTTAAACAACAAGGTTTTTTATGCAAAATATTCAATTAATTTATTAAACCCGAACCCGACCAAACCCGATATCTAAACCGGGTTCGGGTCCGGGTTCACTATTTTTTAACCTTCCCGGGTTTTGACCCGAACCCGATTTGAAAACTCGGGTCCGGGTCTAGAGAAACCCAACCCATGCCCAATCCTAGTTGGGGGGAATCGTTTAGCATTGAAACGATTATAACAGTTAATCGCTCCATGCTCGGGACGGTTGCAGATCTGACATGGGTTCTTCTTCACGTCTGACGTGCCTCCCTTGGAAGATGAAGTCGCAACCACGTTTGCTGCAATAGGCGCCGCTACCTCAACCGACACGTCATTTAATTCCAGATCCATCAACAGTGATTGAAAGTCAACGAACGACATTCCATGATCGAACTTCGTTGTGACCGAAGTAACGAAAGCAGAGTACTCCGGTCCGAGCCCTCCAAGTATCGCGAGAATAACCTCAGAGTCGCGCAAAACTTCCCCAACATCTATCTGACTATCAACCAACGACCGCTCGTGATCAACGTACGCGATCATCGACATCGTCCCCTTTTTCATTGACAAGAACTGTCGCCGAAGGAATAAGACACGCGTGAGAAAGGTTGAGGAATAAAGTGTGGACAACGCCTTCCAAACCGCCACAGAAGATGTGAGATTCGCCACTTGCGGCAAAATATTGGGGGAAAGCGCCGATAATAACCACCCAAAGATCAACTAATCCTGACGTGCGAGGATTGGGTCATCCGCGAGATCGACCACCCCTCCACGAACATCAGTAGATCCGTGCCATGGAGGACCGTCGTGGCCTGAGCTTTCCAGGAGACATAGTTGCTCTGTTGAGGGTGACAAATTGCAGCTTTTTGACGTGAAGCGCCTGCAATCGCTGACCAGAGGACGTTCCTTCAGTCATTGTTGCGGAAGCATGATCGCCTAGCGAAGATACCATATTGTATTTTATGAAAGATGTATTTTCAGGAAAATGAACGTGCATTTTATTCATGCATACATTGCTATTTATACTATACAAATGTAACGTTGGAGTTACTATATAAAAGAAAGAAAGGTCAATAACAAAAAAGGAAGGTTAATAAAATTTTAGGATTTTATTGACATGTAATTAATGTATAACCGCTGCCATGTAATTGACAGCAATCGTTTAAGATAATAATAATTATTTTTTGGTTTGTTTATCGTTGAGTTTAAATTTTTGTTTTGTTTTAATTTTTGATTTATAATTATTTTTATGATAATTGTCATTCAGCCTATTCATGGATGGTTCCTGGGAGGAACTGGGTTAATGAATAATTACGATATCGAACTCTATGGGGCTGAATCGCGACAATCGTATGTCGTGAAAATTGATTACGGGCGGCGATTCCACCACATGTGTGGAAAAGGATGGAGAATCTTTGTCGACAAGGAGGTAGTAATGAGAGACATGGTGCTGGAGTTCCTATTCTATCCAAGTCCCCGAAAATCATTGATCGTTCAGATAACAAGCTAGTACCTCCAACCTTCAAAGATGGTGTTCCTCGACTGTCTATTTTTCTACCCGGGTTTTTTCAAAGGCTTAGGGATTCTATCCCACCTGAGGTGGAAGAATTCGATTCGATGATGGAGGTTGAAGAAGAAGAAGAACAACAACAACAAAATAAAGAAGAACAAGATGAAGAACAAGAATCTCCAGTAGAACTGGAGTGGACGGCTTCATTGGCGAGGTCTCATGTCACCAGGGTGAACCCCAATTTGGTATAGATCTCAATGTCATTCGACTAAACATATTTGTATTGAATTAACCTAAAATAAATTTTGAATTGCAGACCATACCAAAAAAGATTCGTCTGGAACAATATTTAGTGTCGGAGATCCTATACTTATTTTTGAAAATGCAGGAAAATTTTATCTGTCGAAAATTAACATCTTCAACTCCACGACCATAACTTGGAGGCAGGACATCAATCATATCTGGTACAAGGGACCACATTCTCCTATCCCTAATCGTCTCGATACCATATTTGTAGGTACTCCGAAGACACTCCACACGGTAGTAGTGAGAAACATTATATTCCCATAATGTGTTATGATCATAGGTTGCGATAAGCCCGCAAGTTGCATGCCAGCAAGGAAGATCGGTTACCTACCATTCTCCACAACTGCATGTCTTCGTTAACGTGTCGACATGTCTAGTTATGCGCTCCCCAGTCACCTTGCAGCCAAAACCATTACTGCTTTGAACTGCCTTAAGATGACCTGGCCTACTTCGGTTAGAGATCAACTAATGTGCAACCTAGCTTTGTCGCACAATGTGTGTGTTGTGAATCTAACTCTTCGATCTACTATTGCATATCGTCATGCAATAGTCAATGATGGATATGACACATTTCAACTGCATATGAACATCATTATTAAAAAAAATCAGAAAATCATTATTAAAAGAATCAGAAAATCATTATTAAAAGAATCAAAAAATCATTATTAAAAGAATCAAAAAATCATTATTAAAAGAATCAGAAAATCATTATTAAAAGAATCAAAAAATCATTATTAAAAGAATCAAAAAATCATTATTAAAATAATCAGAAAATCATTATTAAAAGAATCAGAATATTATTATTCAAAAATCAAAATATTATAGAATACCTGTGAAGTTTGTCGTATTTTCAGT
This sequence comes from Zostera marina, assembly GCA_001185155.1. Lineage (NCBI taxonomy): Eukaryota > Viridiplantae > Streptophyta > Magnoliopsida > Alismatales > Zosteraceae > Zostera > Zostera marina. The sequence goes on along the minus strand of LFYR01000158.1, from coordinate 451,347 downwards.
AACACTTTGTTCAAGCTATCGCAGATGTTGCTTACCTTGTATTCCACCTTAGAGTCAATCTGAAAATCAGACCAAGCCCAAAGATCAATCTTCGCAATTATCCAATTGTATGCATTCTCAGATATGTTCTGCACCCTGCTCAGTAGTTCAACCTTCTCAAGACTGCAAAAAGTGGTTGTAGACTTGTGAAAAAAATATTGCTTTTTATAATAAAAAATTGCCATATGGTACGTACAGGGAAATAAGTGCGCAAGACACCACGAATTCTTAGATGGTCATCAGATATGAATATTAGACCAAACCTGATACCAACTGTTTCATGAAGATGTTTGCTAAACCATGACCACGACGAAAGGGATTCACACTCTACCATCCCAAATGCTACTGGAAATATTTTATTGTCTGCATCAACAGCAGTAGCGGCCAGCAGTACCCCCTTATACCTACTTGACATATGGGCTCCATCTGGACCTAAAAATGGTCTGTACGTACCCAACCAAGAAACCATCAATGCATCATCCCTTTAGACTGAAAAAAAACCTCTTGAATCTGCAATCAGTGTCTACGACCAAATCAACAATACTGTCCGGATCAGTTTCCAAAATCTCAGCTGCAAATCTTGAAAATATCTGAAACATCTCCCTAGATGTTCCATCAATGATGTCCATCGCAACTTTACGTCCACGAACCGCTTTACCATACGAAATAGGAATTCCATATACGTCGTGTATGCGATATTGGATTTCTCGTGTAGGAGTGTAAGCATTCCTCCTGATAAAATAACATGACATTAAAAACTATAAAAAACATATATGAATATGCACACCTCAACCAAGACTCGCAAACTGAAGCTACCCATCTCGATGTCCCCATCGATTTATTATGGGGAGTCACCCCTGAACAGTGATGTGTAAAGTTGTATTCGTAGACTACCATTTGAAAACTCCCACCTCTTATAAAACCATGCACACGCCATGGACAATTAATTGTCTGCAGCACATGCAATGGTTACCCGTCGACTCTCACTTCTTATCATTCGAGTAATTATTCTATTTTGTAGGTAGTAGTGATATACAACATGTTTGAAGGCATCCCTAGTTGAAAAAGATTGACCCACTTCGAGCCTAGGATTGGCATAATCAAAAACTCTGACATCGCCCTCTTTAAGATCGAGGGTATCTTCAGATTCTGAATGACAATCAAATAAATCATTGATTAAGTAAATCAGTATAGATTGAAATAGAGTACCATAAATGAGAAATAAATGAGGTAACAAAAATTAGGTAACATAAATGAGCTAACATAAATAAAGTAACAAAAATTAGGTAACATAAATAATCGAAAATGATTGTTGAGATAAAATAAATGCTGAAATTAGATCACAATAAATGATTGAAATTAATCATTAAAAATAAATGACTATATTCAATGAGCCAACAAAACAGTTAAAATCACATAAAACAAATACTAACATTTAATGAACAAAATAAATTAACCATAATTATAACAAAAAAGGTAACCTTAATCATAATAAAATAAATACTAATATTCAAAATAACATTCAATGAACTACCTGTACTATATTCAATACTCAATAAAACCAAAAAAAATTAAACACAAAAAAATTAAATATTTTATTTCATATTTTAGTATGTTCATTGTTTCATTATTTAGTGGAGTGTGGTGAAAGAAAGGTTGAAATAGGCTTTACCTAAAAAAATTCTTTAACAACATCCAATAGACATGTTTTAATTATTTTTGTATTTCTTTTCTCCAACAAATACTGTAGGTTCAAGTCATTTAATTTACAGTTGAAGATCGGGAAGATGGATGGACAATTGGCTCAAATCTTTTTCGTGTTCTGATTTGATATACAACTCTAATAATGTTCATATACATATAACTCTGGTTTGACTTGGATAGAATATTTGCTGAATTTTTTGATAGAAAACTAATTTACCGATAACCATTGCCTATAAAAATTCGAGGAACTAAGATAATTTTGTCTACCACTTCAATTAGCCGGTGATAATATTATCACATTAAAATTTCACCCTTCAAGGATTCCTTCAATGGAAAAAATACATATTCTCTCACACACACATCTTCAAACAATTATCACAAGGGCATGGACCAAATTTGCATTTATGTCTATCAAAATTGAAGTGTTCCAAAAGCATTTATTGCTTGCATTCAGTTTGAAATATCCCAAAAGATTGTGAATGATATCAAGTCTAGTTAAATGGTGATAACTGTTTATGTAATGATTTTTTTTTTGAGATAAATCAAACTTTTTCTTAATGAAATATTTTATCATGTCAAATTAGACACATAAATCATGTCAAATTCTATTTATTTACTAGACACATGTAAAATTCTATTTCTCAAGTCTCACTGAATACATAAATCATGCAATTATTACATTTTATTATCTAATATGTTCTGTTTATCGTTTATTTATTTTATTATAACAAATTAGTTGCTCTATACTATATATAAAGGCATAGCCGTCTGAAACAATACATGGTTAATGATGAAGATTGAAGATCAATCCCCAGAACATTTGATGTTATTTTGATAAATGTTTAATCACCAATACATGTGAAATCATCAAGATAGCTTGACGTTCACTGAAGATCTACAGTTTTAGAGATTAAAGAATCTACCTACCATTGAACAGACACGCTGCAATTTATGCAGGTAGGAACAATAAATTAATTAGAGTTAATGATTCTATTAGAATTGCTACTGAGTTTATGAATGATATTATTTATAATAGTCTATGAATGATAACAGTTTATAAATGATAATATTGAAGATAAATGATTATACAGATTTGAGATGATTGCAGCAGAAATCTGGAGATGATGAAGATGATGAGTAGATCAGATGAAGAATCTCCAGATGAACAGATGACTTGATCAGATGACTTGAGATTCCAGAAGACAGATTTGCAGATTCCAGAAGATAGATTGAAGAATCAGAAGACGGATTGAAGAATAGAGATGGTGATTTAGGAACAAGGATTTGATTCCAAAACCTAAGGTTTGAGTTGTGTTGATCTATATTTATGGAGGTGATCACCAACGGCTATGAGGGTTTAGGTGAGTTTGGTAGGTGTACTTAATTGTGGTAATAAATAGGATTAGGAAATGTGTATATTTGGGAGTAATGAATTAAGGATTGGGTGTATATTTGAAAAGATATTGTTGGCTATTAAGTAATATGATATATGTGTTTTTGTAGGGACTTGTATGATATTTCACAATAATTCTAGTATTCTAATAGATTCTTTATTAAGATTTACATAATAATCACCAATGGTGGTGAACTATTGGCTATTGGTATTTTTTTATATAGGTTTCATATCCATTAGAATAAACTGACAAGATAGTTAGATTTTGAAATTATTATATAGATGGTTGGAGCTCTACTGATCTCAGCGAATACTTTCATCAACTTCACAAATTTCTCGTTAGAAGCTAGCTCTCCTCAGGTAACTATCTTACCGGAATTTAGAAATTTATATGGAATGATATAAGCTAAAATAATTATGGATGATTTCACCAGTGTCAGTAGGAAGAAAACGAGACTTCCTATTTATTATTTCACATATTCAAAAAAAAATCTGGAAATACATTACTCAATAGTCAATACTCAGTGAAACATAAATGTATTAAACACAAAAAAAAATTAACACAAAAATTATACGATGAATTACCTTCTTCAGGACGAACTCCATCGTCGGATACTCCACGAACTTCTTCCATGTCCTCTCAGAAGGTCGGGAGTCAAATAGGATCGAACCTATCATCGACGTTGCGAACCAGCGAAGAAGGAGGAACCGGCAATGAAGGAGGAGGACCCAGCCATGAAGGTGTCAGACTCTCGCCTTGCCCGTCGGACGATAGCATTGATGAGGGAGAATATGAAGGCATTGTCGGTCGGTCAAAAATCGGAAGTCGGAGGTAGAAATATGGAACTATTTGATAGAAGATGAAGGTAAAAAATAAGAACGTACGTTACGGTTACATACCTTACATCCGATGATTGATGACCGCAACCTGTCATACCGTCCATATCTGCTAACCCTGATGAAATGAGGAGGAAAGAAGCCGCACGATGAGAACGACGTAGGAGGTTTGGAGGTATAAGTTGGAGGAAAGGGAGGACGATGGGTTTTGGGTTATTCTTAAAGGAATTATAAGAGAGTTAAACTGAGAGTTAACGTGAGGGTTATCCCAGATTAATTAAATCTCTAAGACAGAGTTAGCATCTGTAAAAAAACCAGAGATTAACTAATCTGTAAATGATTTATAAATAATAATAAACAGTTATAATTGTTTATGCTAATTTCCTATTAAGTTTCGTTGTGCAGATAAATTAACCAAAACACATAAAAAGGTTTCTATGAAGTCGAAGGTTACGTCTGCAAATATTTCAATAAAAGGAATTGGCTAATTCGGTGGTATGGGCCGATTCCAAGAATATTAGTTAATTTAGTAATGGTTGTAATTGTATTATTATTATTATACATAAACTCTATATACAATGGATTTAATTAATTGAGTTTAATGAAAGTTAAATTTCAGATAACACGTTTTTGTAGTAACGATAACTACTGTTCATTCTAAACCTAAGTTCTTCCCCAAAACCCTTCCAACGATTGCGTCCGACCATCTCCGGCGATTTCTTCACGCAATCCGACTGTCGTCGTCTCCGTAGCCTCGACAACACCAGATAATATATATGGTATCAGAGATAATGATGTAAACCTAGACTTCAATTCCACAATGCAACACACTAAAGATTCTGGAGATTTGGAAACATCTTCAAAAAGAGTTACAGGCAATACACGTCCTCAAATTCTTCCAGTTCCAAGGTAATAGCAGGTTTTTTAGGGCTTCAGGAAAGAAATCCATAAAATTAGTAAACAAGAAGAAAAGGATATCGTCTGCTGAAAAGAATGAAAATTATATTGGAAAGAAAGAAGAACCCAAGAAAAAGGGAATTTATGGTAATAATGGAAAAAAGCTAGATGGTAGCAAATATTGTGATAATTGCAAATTTTTTGGACACATTAGGGAGAATTGCATCAGCATATTAGGTTTCCCAAATAAAAAGAAGGAAAACTATAAAAAGACTAGTAGCCCTGCCAATCAAACAAACATCTCAACAAATGTGCCAAATTTGAAAAATGAAGAGCTACAACGTCTCAAGGATTTATTAAGTAAATCCACAGGTATGTCCTTTTATGCTAATTTCCTATTAAGTTTCACTGTGCAGATGAATTAACCAAGACACATATAAAGGTTTCTATGAAGTCGAAGGTTACGTTTGCAAATGTTTCAATAAAAGGAATTGGTTAATTCGGTGGTATGGGCCGAGTCCAAGAATATTAGTTAATTTAGTAATGGTTGTAATTGTATTATTATACATAAACTCTATATATAATGGATTTAATTAATTGAGTTTAATGAAAGTTAAATTTCAGATAACACGTTTTTGTATTAACGGTAGTAACGATAAGTACTGCATGTTAATTCTAAACCTAAGTTCTTCCCCAAAACCCTTCCAACGATTGCGTTTGACCATCTCCAGCATCTTCACGCAATCCGACTGTCGTCGTCTCCGCATCCTCGACAACACCTGATAATAATTCTTCGCTAAAATTTCTGCCCGTTATTTCTATATTTTATTACAATGGCATATTCGAAAATATGAATTAATTATAAGGGTAAAATGATCAAAAAAAATTGTAGGTGGTTATTTTTTACTCCAAATTAATTGGTTACATTTAACTCCTATATTCTCGTAGGTAAATATAGGATTGTGGAAATGTATAAAAGGTAACCGTTTCTATAAAACTGCACAATCGAAAAAGAAAGAGAAGAAGAAGGAGAAATTAAAATGGCTAAAACAAGCATGTTCCTCTTTCTCTTCCTTGTAATCATCGTCGTCGGAATTTCGGCAACAGGATCTATATTGTCGAATGAAGATCCTCCGATCATCAACAAATACATTTGGAGAAGCTGCAAGGTGACAATGTATCAACGCATCTGCTACGGTTCCCTTGTCTCATACGCCACGTACATCGATGAAGATCCGATCCATCTCGCCATCGCTGCTATTAATATCACTCGTGGCCGCCTCATTCAAGTCAACAACAACTTCCTTGCTATCAAGAACACGATAGCCAGAAACACGTCTGCTGTCGAACCAATGACGGCAGCTATCATGGATGTTTGCATCGAAATGGTCGAATTAGCTTTGGATATGTTAGATGAATCAGACAAGGAGGTCGAAGCATTGGTGGATTGCAAGGAGGGGGACAAGGCATCGCACATTAACAACGCCGTGTTGTGGGTTGGCGCAGCAGTAACAGATCAGGGAACATGTTTGGATGAATTCTCTAATGACGGCACTCCTCCTGATTTGAGCGTTCTTGGGAAACACATCAAGACCTTCGTGTTCTCAAGGATGAATACCACAATGAGTTACACAAGTAACACCCTTTCTCTCGTCAAATCTCTTGAATCGAGTGATTAGTAGTTACGTTGATCATTAACCAAGAGACATATAAAGGTTTCTATGAAGTCGAAAGTTACGTCTGCAAATGTTTCAATAAAAGGAATTGGGCTAATTCGGTGGTATGGGCCTAGTCCAGGAATATTAGTTAGTTTAGTAATTGTTGTAATTGTATTATTATTATAAATAAACTCTGTATACAATGGATTCAATTAATTGAGTTGAATGAAAGTTAAATTTCAGATAACATGTTTTTGTATTAACGGTAGTAATGATAAGTACTGCATGTTCATTATAAACCTAAGTTCTTCCCCAAAACCCTTCCAACGATTGCGTCCGACCATCTCCAGCGATTTCTTCACGCAATCCGACTGTCGTCGTCTCCGCAGCCTCGACAACACCTGGTAATAATTCTTCCCTAAAATTTCTGCCCTTTATTTTATATTTTATTACAATGGCATATTCGAAAATTTGAATTAATTATAAGGATAAAATGATCAAAAAAATTGTAGGTTGTTATTTTTTACTCCAAATTAATTGGTTACATTTAACTCCTATATTCTCGTAGGTAAATATAGGATTGTGGAAATGTATAAAAGCTAACAGTTTCTATCAATCTGCACAATCGAAAAAGAAAGAGAAGAAGGAGAAATTAAAATGGCTAAAACAAGCATGTTTCTTGTAATCATCGTCGTCGGGATTTCGGCAACAGGATCCATATTATCGAATGAAGATCCTCCGATCATCAACAAATACATTTGGAGAAGTTGCAAGATGACAATGTATCAACGCATCTGCTATGGTTCCCTTGTCTCATATGCCACATACATCGATGAAGATCCGATCCATCTCGCCATCGCTGCTATTAATATCACTCGTGACCGCCTCATTCAAGTCAACAACAACTTCCTTGCCATAAAGAACACGATAGCTAGAAACACGTCTGTTGTCGAACCAATGACGGCAGCTATCATGGATGTTTGCATCGAAATGGTCGAATTAGCTTTGGATATGTTAGATGAATCAGACAAGGAGGTCGAAGCATTGGTGGATTGCTAGGAGGGGGAGAAGGCATCGCATATTGTACAACGCCGTGTCGTGGGTTCGCACAGCAGTAACAGATCAGGGAACATGTTTGGTTGAATTCTCTAATGACGACACTCCTCCTGATTTGAGCGTTCTTGGGAAACACATCAAGACCTTCGTGTTCTCAAGGATGAATACCACAATGAGTTACACAAGTAACGCCATTTCTCTTGTTAAATCTCTTGAATCGAGTAATTAGTTACCTTGATCATTAACCAAGACACATATAAAGGTTTCTATGAAGTCGAAGGTTACGTCTGCAAATGTTTCAATAAAAGGAATTGGGCTAATTCGGTGGTATGGGTCGAGTCCAGGAATATTAGTTAGTTTAGTAATTGTATTATTATTATAAATAAACTATGTATACAATGGATTTAAGTAATTGAGTTTAATGAAAGTTAAATTTCAGATAACACGTTTTTGTATTAACGGTAGTAACGATAAATACTGTTCATTCTGAACCTAAGTTTTTTCCCAAAACCCTTCCAACGATTGCATCCGGCCATCTCCGACGATTTCTTCACGCAATCTGACTGTCGTCGTCTCCGCAGCCTCGACAACACCTGATAATATGGTATCAGAGATAATGATGTCAACCTGGACTTCAATTCCGCAATGCAACACTCTAAAGATTCTGAAGATTTGGAAATTTCTTCAAGAAAGACTTATAGGCAATACACGTCCTCAAATTCTTCCAGTTCCGAAGGTAATATCAGGTTTTTTAGGGCTTCAAGAAAGAAATCCATAAAATCAGTAAACAAGAAGAAAAAGATACCCTCTACTGAAAAGAAAGAAAATTATATTGGGAAGAAAGAAGAACTAAGAAAAAGGGAATTTATGATAAAAATGGAAAGAAGTTAGATAGTAGCATATATTGTGATAATTGCAAATTTTTTGGATACATTAAGGAGAATTGCTTTCACATAGTAGGTTTCCCAAAAAAAAAAAAAAAAAAAAAAAAAAAAAACTACAAAAGGACTAGTGGCACTGTCAATCAAGCAAACATCTCAACAAATGTGCCAAATTTGAACAATGAAGAGCTACTGCTTCTCAAAGATTTATTAAGTAAATCCACAGGTATGTTCTTTTATGCTAATTTCCTATTAAGTTTCACTGTGCAGATAAATTAACCAAGACACATATAAATGTTTTTATGAAGTCGTAGGTTACGTCTGTAAATGTTTCAATAAAAGGAATTGGCTAATTCTGTCGTATGGGCCGAGTCCAAAAATATTAGTTAGTTTAGTAATTGTTGTAATTGTATTATTATACATAAACTCTATATATAATGGATTTAATTAATTGAGTTTAATGAAAGTTAAATTTCAGATAACACGTTTTTGTATTAACGGTAGTAACGATAAGTACTGCATGTTAATTCTAAACCTAAGTTCTTCCCCAAAACCCTTCCAACGATTGCGTCCGGCCATCTCCGGCTATTTTTTCACGTAATCCGACTGTCGTCATCTCCGCAACCTCGACAACAACTAATAATAATTTTGCTCTAAAATTTCTGTCCGTTATTTCTTAATTTTATTACAATGGTATATTCGAAAAATCGATTTAATTATAAGGGTAAAATGATCAAAAAAATTGTAGATGGTTATTTTTTACTCTAAATTAATTGGGTATATTTAACTCATATATTCTCGTAGGTAAATATAGGATTGTGGAAATGTATAAAAGGTATCCGTTTCTATAAAACTGCACAATCGAAAAAGAAGAAAAAATGAAAATGGCTAAAACAAGCATGTTCCTCTTTCTCTTTCTTGTAATCATCGTCGTCGGAATTTCGGCAACATGATCCGTATTGTCGAATGAAGATCCTCCGATCATCAACAAATACATTTGGAGAAGCTGCAAGGTGACAATGTATCAACGCATCTGCTACGGTTTCCTTGTCTCATACGCCACGTATATCGATGAAGATCCGATCCATCTCGCCATCGCTACTATTAATATCACTCGTGGCCGCCTCATTCAAGTCAACAACAACTTCTTTGCCATAAAGAACACGATAGCCAGAAACACGTCTGCTGTCGAACCAATGACGGCAGCTATCATGGATGTTTGCATCGAAATGGTCGAAGTAGCTTTGGATATGTTAGATGAATCAGACAAGGAGGTCGAAGCATTGCTGGATTGCAAGGAGGAGGACAAGGCATTGCACATTAACAACGCCGTGTTATGGGTAGGCGTAGCAGTAACAGATCAGGGAACATGTTTGGATGAATTCTCTAATGACGGTACTCCTGATTTTAGCGTTCTTGGGAAACACATCAAGACCTTCGTGTTCTCAAGGATGAATACCACAATGAGTTACACAAGTAACGTTTTTTTCTCTCGTTAAATCTCTTAAATCGAGTGATTAGTTACGTTGATCATAAAACCGTCTTTATAGAATTTGGTGAGTGGTGACTAGAACAAATTTTGCCAATATATTATTTTTTTATATTTTGTTTAACGATCTTGTGAGATCGATCCTTTTTTTCAAGATTAGTTTTATTTTAATATATAATTTAAATTTTATAATTTATACTATTACTATTGCTAGTTATTATTTATTCATTTATAATCTTTTACAAATTACTACATTTTTTTAAAATAAAATAAATCAGATTATTTTTTTACAAAAAAATTCCAGAAGGGCCCGCGCGTTCCACTATCTTCTAACGGTCCGTGATTCATCTGGCGTTCATTTCGAATCCGTGGATGCGCGGGTGGGTGAGCGTCGGCGTACCACACCTTGTGTGATGGTGGCACAGATCCATTTGTCATAGCCATACCTCGACCTCTAGAGGTATGGCTTCTCCGTATTTTTTCAATGTTGGATGCGTCTCCGTACTTCGTCATACCCATACCGCGCGCGTCTCTTCTCCCGTCCTCTCCGGGAACGTCAGATTTTGGAACGTACACCCCCCAGCGCCGTTCGGCGTCGAGTCTACAATCTCATACCTTACCGGCACCTACTATGCAGCAAGAACCTCTACCACGACTACCGCGTCGATCGTCGGACTGTCATCATCACGCAAGGTATGGTCGTTCTTCTATTTAAGAGCAGCTCGCGATGTAGAAATCATCAACAACAACTGCGTCGACGACGAGCGCTGAAATCAAACTCTTCCACAGGTATTGTAAGTTCTAATTGTTTCGCCCAAATCACTTCTAATTCTTAGTAGTTCTCCTACATCGCGCACAGTTACAAATTGAATATTTCCCCCTGTTCGTGACAGAATTTTACACAATTTCATTGTTGTTTTTAGTTTCCACTTCAAATTGGGCTTTTTGGAATCTGATAATGTCTTCGAGGAAGAGATTAGCCGAGCCGAACACCATCATCCGTAGGCGCCGTGGGAACGACAATGAGGTCATCGTCATTAGCGATGACGAATCGGAGAACGGTACAATCGCTGATTCTGCAACTTCCCACCCCGCGTCTCCTTTACACAGAACACTTCCAACGGCTGCGTCGCCCACACGACGAACTGGTGGTAATGTCACCTGGTCGTTTAAAAAAAACGATGTTCTTCTCTCCAGTCAGTCTTCATGTGGGAGGCTAATTACAAATCTTCCTCGAATTGTCGACCCAACCATACCGAGGTCGACATCTAATGCACCTCAAATGACACCTCCACTGGCAGATGAACCTCTGGAACTTTCCCAGTACCGACTCTCACTGCCTAAGAAAAAACATGTCATTCCTGGAATCAACCAATGTGCCTTATGCCAGCAGGACCTCCCAACTGATCATCCAAACTACGTACGTGTGTGTTAATCCAATCCCGATTCAGCCGTTCGATGATAATCTGAACTGGGATGAATACAAGATATTTAATGACCCCGATTCAGAAGAATGGAATGATTGGTGGATTAATTCATTTACTGGTACTCCACCCGCGAAACATTGAAGATTAGCATGGAATACCTATCTACTTTTAATCTGCATTCCTTCCTTATCACTTACAAGTTATCACCTATCCGCGGTTGTTTCTTTCTTATCACTTAAGATCATGTAATCCTTTTAAATCAAAGATGGAATAAATCAATTCCATTACAAAATCAATATTGCGTATTTAATCCTTATTTATAGTGTTCATAAAATCTGAAAACAGTGTTCATAAAATCAATTCCATATTTTTATTTTAGTCATGTTAATAAATGAGATTTCATGTAATTAATGAGTGCACAAATCTGTATACTAATATTACTTTCTATTTTCTTATTATTTCCACTTGACATAACCATTTACTGTAAATTTCTTAAATAGCAGTTGGTGAATAGGACTTCTCAATTTTTTTAAGATCTCGATATTTTGCTTGAAATTTATGTAGTATTATGCTTGTGAGATTTTCGATTGCTAATTCATACACACATTGAACTTTTTTGCTGTATTTTTTCATTATTACTGTCCATCTTCATGCTAGTGAGAACAAATGATAAAAAATCTTGAGTGCAGTAAACAGTCGTTCTGGTTATAATTACATTTTCTTTTAAAATTTGTATTTGCTAACAGTCGTTCTGATTTATGGTTTAGTGTATTTTTTATGGTTTAGTGTATTGCAAAATTACAGAGTATTTTTTATTGTACGGCATGCATGTACATTTTAACAACATTTTTGCTGGATTTAAGGAATCTTAATGATTATAATTTATAGCTTTTCATACCTACGATTCAATTAAATTAGAATTAGCTTAATGATTTATAATTTTTAACTAACGTTTTTTTATTGTGAATATATAGTTTGAACTTTGAACAGACAGAACTTTAACTCTAAAATCCAAATCGTTAAGACCTTTGTGTATAAATTCATTTCCAGTATGCACCAATTGTAGATCTGCAATCTGTACCCTATGCTCTGCCTCAATTAATGTCCATTTCATCACCAAAAATTTATCAGTTCACTCTACATTAGCATTTAAATCTTGAGAATATGCTGTTGACATATCTATCTTTTACTGTATTTCTGTTTGGGTTAATCTACAGTATTCAAAACTATGGATTTAAAAGACATTCCTTTATGCTCCAACTTTATACTTTAATCAACTGATAAATTAAAACTTGTTCAAAATTGCAGGATGAAGGCGATGTGATCAAGCTCTTGCAGTCTCTAGGTCTTGAGAAGTATACAATTACATTCCAGGCTGAGGAGGTATGCTGTTATTTCAGGATCGTTTTTTCCCTGAAAGCTTACGTCGAATTCGTTTTAATTTGTATCGAATTTTGATGATGCAGGTTGATATGGACGTACTGGAACATATGAATGACGATGACCTCAAAACTTTAGGAATTCCAATGGTAAATAATTAAAATCAATACTTGTTTTCTCTTATTTTCTATCCATTACCAAATCCAACATTCTTGTTTTGTTCTTCCTGAAATTTATGTAGTATTATGCTTGTGAGATTTTCGATTGCTAATTCATACACACATTCAACTTTTTTGCTGTATTTTTTCATTATTACTGTCCATCTTCATGCTAGTGAGAACAAATGATAAAAAATCTTGAGTGCAGTAAACAGTCGTTCTGGTTATAATTACATTTTCTTTTAAAATTTGTATTTGCTAACAGTCGTTCTGATTTATGGTTTAGTGTATTTTTTATGGTTTAGTGTATTGCAAAATTACAGAGTATTTTTTATTGTACGGCATGCATGTACATTTTAACAACATTTTTGCTGGATTTAAGGAATCTTAATGATTATAATTTATAGCTTTTCATACCTACGATTCAATTAAATTAGAATTAGCTTAATGATTTATAATTTTTAACTAACGTTTTTTTATTGTGAATATATAGTTTGAACTTTGAACAGACAGAACTTTAACTCTAAAATCCAAATCGTTAAGACCTTTGTGTATAAATTCATTTCCAGTATGCACCAATTGTAGATCTGCAATCTGTACCCTATGCTCTGCCTCAATTAATGTCCATTTCATCACAAAAAATTTATCAGTTCACTCTACATTAGCATTTAAATCTTGAGAATATGCTGTTGACATATCTATCTTTTACTGTATTTCTGTTTGGGTTAATCTACAGTATTCAAAACTATGGATTTAAAAGACATTCCTTTATGCTCCAACTTTATACTTTAATCAACTGATAAATTAAAACTTGTTCAAAATTGCAGGATGAAGGCGATGTGATCAAGCTCTTGCAGTCTCTAGGTCTTGAGAAGTATACAATTACATTCCAGGCTGAGGAGGTATGCTGTTATTTCAGGATCGTTTTTTCCCTGAAAGCTTACGTCGAATTCGTTTTAATTTGTATCGAATTTTGATGATGCAGGTTGATATGGACGTACTGGAACATATGAATGACGATGACCTCAAAACTTTAGGAATTCCAATGGTAAATAATTAAAATCAATACTTGTTTTCTCTTATTTTCTATCCATTACCAAATCCAACATTCTTGTTTTGTTCTTCCTGTAAATACTATTTTTTTGCTGAATGTTTTCCAGGGTCCTCGGAAGAAGATACTTCTGGCTTTTGAATCCAAACTCAAATCCTAGAATCCTCTATGGTGGTGGTGTAACTTATCCATCCTCTCTGGATGGCCACTGTTTTGTGGATTGTATTGATTTAAGCAATTGTGCTTGTGTTCTTCAATGTATTATCACTATTAGTAGTAAAATATAATTATAAAACTTTATGATAATCTTTTTTTCTTCCTTTTTAATCAATCAATTCATCACTGAGGTTTTAAGCTTTTACAAATTTTTATATTGTATCTTCCTGATTTTGTATTTAAACTTTCTAGTCAAGCATTTTTTAAGCTTCTACAGAATCACATTGTTTAACTTGTTACAAAACAACACAATGGTTTTGTTTTAAATCACTCGATATTTAAAATTCTGTCGTAAAAATTTAGAATGTTAAATCAGCTAGCGTTGACTGGCAATAAAAATAGAAAACTTTTTTCTTTCCAGTTTGTAGCGTTTTAATTCTTTGGCAGCTGCAAGAAGGACATGGAGAGCTACTGGTGCAAAAAATGGCTGAAAAAAATTTGATAATAGCAAATTTAAGCATCTAATTTGGAGAAAGATGGAAGAAAAAGTAATTCCTTGTTGACAATAACAAGATGTACTCAGTCACTCACCATGTATATGGCAAAGTAATGTTCAATTGAGGAATAGCTGACTGACATGATAGACGAATGGAAGAACGCATCTTCTGCTAGTGATCTTGCTTCCCTTGATGACACTGAAGAAGAGATGCATTTATATATATAACACTAGGAAATTGCCAGAAATGGTCATAGATTAAAATATTAAATAAATTTCTTGTAAAGAAAGTACCAGCTGAGTTATCATATAATCCGAGAGTGGAATTTTTCTGAGCTAAAGTTGCAGCTTCTAGAGACAACTTAACCTGACAATGAATACCAAGATACATGAGTAAGATCCATTATTCAATGGTTGATTGCTAAGCTAAACGTTAACTCAAGATTTTTTTACGAAAGATATCTTAACATTCATTAGAAATTTAGAAATGTTCGATTTAAAAAGTGAATGTAGTATAAAAGCTAACCAGTTTTCCAATTTCATCCATGACAATCATCCTTGGAAGTGACTGGACCTGCATAATAAAATATTGTTAAACATAAATTACATGAAATAACAAAAGGGAAAACTCAGATAGAAAAGAAAAAATACATACCAAATTGGAGAGTGATTTTAATGTGGTAGAACATGAGAGCAGACTGAAACATGTGTGCCTACGAAATAAAAAATCCAATTCCCTGTACAATGAAGAATTGATGAATCAGTTAATGCTGATGAAAAAGTAGATAGAAACTGCATTTCATAATTTGCATTTTGAAGCAAAGAGATTTAAACATTGAGTCTCTTCAATTGCAAATACACATTTAGCTTATATTTTAAATTATTTAAACCTAAACCTCTTCCTCCTCCCAATACTGTTCACCTCCTCCACCTCTCCTAGATGTCAGACACCCCTAGGATCTAGCAAGTTCAACGACTTCCAAAAGTTTAATGTCCAATCGAGAAACTACAGTGTGACCGATTTCCAGCCATCCAGCAGCTCCAAATACTCAGTTCATTTGGTAGCAACTCCGTCGAGCAGAAATAAGTGGCCGTACGGTTCTTCACCACTTTAAAGTTTAAATTGATGATATTTTTTATCATCACCTCTTGAATTTATTATCCAGATCAGAGAGTGATGGAAATTTATAATAGCTTCAGATACAAAAATAATCTCTTACCACTCTGTAAAACCTCTCTCGCTTGCTAAAAATTTAGAAATGTCTGATTCAGGAGTGTTATCAGATTTTAAGCCAAAAAGAAGCCTGAGCTGCCCTATAAAAACTCGGAAAACATCATGAAGATCCTGGAACAAACTACGTAAGTGAGTATAAACATATGAAAAGATCAGCAGGAAAACAAAACAAAAAAACTACCATTAATTTTAAAATATAAAAATTCATCCAATACAAATGGTTCTCTTATTTTTACTACTAGCAAATAATTAATAGGAAAAAACAAGTGAATTCCATTAACAACTAACAATGTACTGAGAAACGTGGCTATATCCTTTGATGTGAGGTCAAACCCTCCGGATGATGGTTAGTTGGAGAAAATGGTTATCACAGGATGGAAGCAATAATCCTGAGAAACAAGGAATGAAGCATGGATGCTATTGTCATGACTAAACCAATTAAAGGGATCCATCTATCTTTGTCTTATAGTATTGTAAAACTGGGAAACGACTATTTTAGTATTTTAATTAACTAATAAATATTAACCTCTTAGGAAAAATAACGACTGAATTCCAGACATTTTCAGCTTCTAATTTAGACATTCTCAGAGCCAGAAGAAAAAAATATAATTCCAACATGAAAAATAAGTACAAATTTCTTTCCATGTATAATAAAGAACAATAAAAACAATTCAACTATAAAGTTACATAAAATATGTCCAACCTCTGATGAAATTTTATTCATTGAAGAGTGATTACCATCGGAGTTCATTGAACATGTTGGTGGGTTCCAAACATGAATACCACCCCACATCTACAAAAATAACAAAATAACAAAAGAGAATCAATCAAACCATTTACAAAGATTATATGAAATATACACATGAAAGCTAAACCGATTTAACTTACAGGAGATATAAAGCCGTTAGTCATAGAAACATCTTTATTTGAGAGAGAAAGGTGAAGGGGACATTCTTTCGCAGATGGTACGTACCTATTAACATATAAATATAGGTAAAAATATGCTTTTGACATTAAAGTGTTTAGTTGGACGGTGAAGATTTGTTTTTAATGATAACAAATTTATGCAACAAATAATGAACAAACAAGCAAAATTGGGGAATACGGAATATTAATAACAGAGCATGACGACAAAAAAGAATTATGAAAATGCATGATATTAGATAAAGAATATACACCACAAATTGTAAAACTTTTGATCTTCCAGCAGTAGCAATTGATGTGTCCAAATGCCATTCCTTTGAATTTACCTGTGTCAATAGCCAAATAACACTAATATTCAAATTTCAGATAAAACCCTGAACCAATAATATAGAGAAAAGCTTTATTAATTACAAGGGAGTGTATTTCTGAAATTTGAAAATAATCAAAATTTCAAAAATACCAAGCAATCATGAAAAGTGACTCTGTTTTACTGGAAAAAAAATATCACTGCCATTCATTTATGGTTTTGAGTTTAAATATGATTTCCTGTGAAACGAAATTTGTAGAGTAATTTTACTTCACACCACCAATAGAAAATTGAACTTGTGTCACTAATAAATTAACGTCTGAAACTATCAAATTTATATGATGAATCAAAAACATGTTGAGCGATATAAGAGTAGACATACAAAAAAAGGAAGATCTGAGGTGTGGAAGACGTGGCTACCCAGATTACCATCCCAGTAAGAAAAAGATGATTTTGGAGTATGATATAAAACCTGAAAAGATTTAAGGACAATAAGACAGATAAAGGAATATCCAAGCCAAAGGTTGGCACTATGGTGATATCGTAACTATGGTACGTAGTTATAAGTGACATACCTGACTTTCTACTCTAACATTGGTCAATGGTGCCAAAGCTTCTACCATTGGTGCCAACATTTCTTCACCAGTATTTTTGAAATCCCTGAAGAAATGTTTTATTAATGAGATTATGAGATAATCAATATAAGGACTCGGAAGGCATAGAGCTGTAGACAATAAACAGAAACGAAATTTTATTAAGAAAATTCTATTTTACCTAGAATATTAATGCATTAAAATTTGAATTTCGTCTTACCAAATACTGTTTTAACAAAATAATAACAATACTGCTGAATTTCTGAAAGCGAACTACAAATGTACAACTATGTATTAAAAGGGTGCTCTCAAATCTCAATTACTTGATCTAATGATAAAGACCTCATTATCTGACAGATGATGATGGGAATTCAATGGAAACCCCAACATCATTATATATGGAAACCAAAGTAACAATTATTTACCATTTGCAAAAAGAAAAATTATACCCAAACGGCCAAATGGAAATATGAAAATATGAAGAATAAACTCAAGTTATCATCATAAATCGAAACTGTTTAAAATATATTCTTACTAACTTCCAAACCTTTCCAGAGTTAATGTATTGAGTTTCTGGTTAAGCACAATTTCTCACCAATCATAAACCCAATCCCTCGGATTCGCGTTCAACAAGCTAAACGAAAGAGTGATGCTTCCATCTGAGCCAACAGGCATGGATGCCTCATTCTTCCAATCATCAATTTCATTATTCTCCATCCATCCATGCATAAAAACCTCCACAAAAACCTTGGAAACAACCCTCACTGCATCCATTTCCTCAATCTTGCCAACAATCCAAGCATGCCGATGTTTTCCAATAACAACCCTGAACTTCCCATCATCTGTATTTCTTATACCATCACCCACAACAACCACAGTGTATACCTTCCCTCCACCCTGACTTCCACACCTGCCTTTATCTCCATTTAAAATCCCATCAATAAATTCATCCACATCCTCATCTCCACCATCGAAATACGAACCACTTTTCGCCGAACCACACTGCCACAAACACCCGTCGGAACCGTCAATCTGGTAATAACTGCATCTCGCCTCACTAGAATCGACAACCACAGAAACACTGTAATTCTCAGAGCAGGATCCGCATGGCCGACTGATACTAAGATCTCCAGATCCCGACGTGATCGTCCGCATTTCGTCGGCGATGACGTGACCTAAGGAGGCTTCAGAGGATGAAAGCGTTCGATTGAGAAAGATAACTTGGAAGCGACATGGTGGAGGAGAGGAGTGGGAGGAGGAGGAGGACAGGGAAGAAATGGAGTGGTGTGGGAGTGGAGATCGGTGGATCTCGGTGGATTTGAACAGGAAAGGAAGAGAAACAAGAAAAGACAATAGAACCGTGAGTGTGAGAATCAACCGTTTTCTCCCCGGTGGATTTCGCCGAGAAGTTGAAGACACCAATTGATCGGAAGTCGGCGGCGGCGGCGATGCTAGAGGAGATCGACGGGAGATCTCGGCCATTGTTGGTGCTGCTGCAATCGATCAAAGCCGACCGTGTTATTAATCATGTTTTAACTTTTAAAAGTTCTTAAGATCCATGTAATTTCTTTTTCAAAAAATGAAATCATCGCCGTCTTAGCTCAGCTGGTAGAGCGCATGGCTTTTAACCATGTGGTCGTGGGTTCGATTCCCACAGACGGCGTTGAAATTTATTATTTCAATGATTGGTAATTTGTAAATCAAACCTTTACAACATAGATTATTTTAATGGGCAACGCTTCCTGTGTGGGAATGTGGGATACACAAAATAAGATAATGGTAAATTTATCATAAGATATCTTACATTTATAAATATTTTTTATCATTCAATACGACATGTGTCGGCTTAGTTTCGAAAGTTTTGACGCGATTAATAATAATATTGGTTTAGTGTTTGTTTATAAAAACACGACACGATTATACGAAACGTAAATTGAAACGACACGATACACAAAAATATAATATAATATTATTAATTAACTATGTTTATCATTTATATAATATAATAAGGGTAAAATAATATTTTTATATAAAACCCCTTACGTTTTATATAAAATATTGTAACCATAACTATATAATAGGGATAAAACAATAAAATGTACCTATAGTTAAATAATAATTATTAAAATAATAGTGTCGAACAGTGAAAAAATTAAGTATTTGTGTCGTGTTCGTGTTGACACGGATTTGGTCGTATCGTGTGATCGTATTCGTGACAATGAAAAAAATTAATTATGTCAATCGTTCGTGTCGTGTTACACGAATTATTTTGACACGAATCGAGTTCGTGACAATGAAAAAATTAATCGTATCAATAGTATTCGTGGCGTGTTACACGAATTGTTTTGATACGGATCGTGTTTGTGACAATGAAAAAAATTAATCGTGTTCATGTCGTGTCATACGAATTGTCAGACCATAAATCTTTATCCCCTTTAATAATGATTTTGATCAATTGAACAAATTATATGTAAAAATTATTCTTATTATTTAAAATGAAAAACTTAGATCAATCAACACACTATGTTTCTTTCAACTCTATTATCTTTCATATTGTTATTAGAGAACAGTTCATCTGCAAATACAAGAATTAGAAAGATGATACAAACAGTGACCGTTGATATGAAACAGATCTCTATGCCAACCGCCAGATCGACTGTTTGCAACATGTTTCTGATACAGGGTTTGCATCTGAAGCTCCATCATTGTTATTAACACTAAAAATAAGGGCAATAAATTAAGAATGGAGATTGAAGAAGAAGAAAGAAAGATGAATCAGAAGATGTCGAGGATCTCTAGTATAAACCCATTGCAAATCGGACAATTCCCACGGCTAATCCACAGTTCTCTGGAACAAATCCGGCAGAATGTGTGACCGCACGGTATGAACGCCGCTCCTTTTCGCCGGACCATACACACACAGCAATTCTGAACGATATTATCTTTCTTATTCCGGTTACTTCCCAATTTCCCCTCTTCTTCTTCTTCTTCTTCCTCTGAGTCTTCTTCGACAACGCCGATCATGGCGGCGGCGATGGAAGAGGAGGAGGTGTGTGGGTTCTGACCACCGTGGTTTTCAAATGATAACCTTCCATCGTCTGTTTCTTCCAATTCCAGAAGCGTCATGAACGATACTCTGATCGGTGAAGCCGGAGATTGACCCTCCACCTGAGAAGACAAGGACGTCTTAGTGATTTTGGAAAGTTAAGAGGTGATATTTGTAAAAAAAAATAAACGTACGGTTTCTGTTTGCCGTCTGGAAGTAACGGTGGTTGCTGTTGTGATGGCGACGGCGTTTTGTGGAATAGGTAGAGATACCGGAGAAGAAGCGACGGTTGTAGAAGTCGATGAGACGGAGGCAGTTCCGGCTACGGTACGACGGAGACGGAGACGATTCTTGAACGATTTCCAGAAAATACGATTGTTATTTCCGTTACGTACGGCTAGACTTGTCCCACTCCCACTCCCACTCCCACTCCCACCTTCATCTCTGATCACGTCGAGGAGAGTTCTTCCACCAGAATTCGTCGCCGGAACGGGCGAGAAAGTGGAGGAGGACGTTGAAGAAGAAGAAGAAGGGGGGAGAACGGATTGTTTCTCACATGCGAGAACAGTAGCAAGCGTAACGCCCTGAACACGGGGATGATGAAGACGGTGATTGTGAGTACGGATTTCGTCGTCGGCTTCACGAACCTTGAGTAGATCTCGTAGGTTGGGAGATAAAGATTCAACCATCGTCGCTTCCGCCGTCCCAAGCTGATGCGCCAGCGTCGGTCTCCGGCGAGTAGGGTTTTCCATTTTTTCCGGACTGGAAGAAAACCCGGGATTTGGAAATCCGAAATCCGAAGATAAATAGAGGAAGACGAAAAGTAGTTCTTCGTAGATCGTTGATTTTTTTCTCTCTTTCTTGGATAACGTCACCACAATAATATCTTTCTCTCCCTTCCACTTCTTAAGCAATCATGACCAGAGAGGATTTTGGGATAGTTTCCAAACTTCCAACTGTTTTTTAACTTATTTTTTTTCAACTAATTTACCCGAAGATTAATTCAACAAGTTATATGGTCTCGAAGTTATTTTCTTGTTGTGTATGTAATTTTTATTATGTAGATTTGATATATCATCTGAAATTAGATTTTTCTACCAGTAACCATTAATTTAACAGATCACAGTTAAAATTTCTGAAGATCTAATGTTTGAATCTTTGCGTATTTTTATTAAATTACTATTAGGGTTGCTAAAAAGGATCTAGAGTTATTTTGTTGTTGTGTATGTAATTTTTATTATGTAGATCTGATATATCATCTGAAGGTAGGTTTTTCTACCAGTAACCATTAATTTAATAGATCACAGTAACCGTTAAAATTTCTGAAGATCTAATGTTTGAATCTGTACGTATTTTTATTACATTCATTATTTTCGAAACGATGAAACGAAATACCTCTCTACATGATATAAAAACGTTTACCTCCTGGATCCTGATGACATATCTGAGTCGCATAATTTTTTCAATATTCGAACTCTGAATTATTGTCAAAAACCTTGATAGTTAATGTGACCAGTTGAGTTCATTTCCCAGTGTAAAATTACGATCTTCTTATTCTCATATCGTGTCTAAAAAAATGAAAAGGACAGTATAAATAACTCTGATCAATTCAAACTTTTTCGCTCCAAAAAAAGGACTTTTTCCGATCGCTAAGATTGACGACTAATTCTATTCAAGCATTAAGGGATATCCACCATCCGTTATCAGACATACGGCTCATGTCTGTTTCCATTTTCTCTGTCATATTTAATAAATGGTAGGTCCGGCGACGAGCATATAAGGTTTGTTCAGACGAGCATATCTACCGTCCGGCGGAATATTAGGTTAGTTACCTAATTTGAGCAAGTTAAGAAGGTGTGAGTAATAGTTTGGTAACCTAAAAATCTAATTATCATTCTTGCTCAACCTCTTTTTCTAATCTGAATCTTTAAACATGTTCTTTTTGTGGTATTTAAAAAAAATGTCTTTTTTCACTCATCTTCTTTGTGTGATAGGGGGGTCATGACCATTCCTTATTTATCCATTAATTTCGAATATTACAAAGAGATTAGCTCAACTGATCACAGTAACTATTAAAATTTCAGAAATTAGCTCAGGATATAAGTCTTGATGTGTACGTACATATCCATTACAATTTTTCCGATGATATATGGTGTAGTTCTAATATATCATTCAGAGGTAGATATTTTTACATATTGTAAAAATATACCCATCGTTGATAAAAATTTAATGAAAATACGTACAAAACGATTAACGAGACGATTCTCAGAAACCTTATCTGTTACTGCATTTGATCGGTTGAGTTAATATTTCTGGATGATATATATAATCTCTGTGTATGTATATATATATATAATATTTAACCTTTAGTGTACACATAATCATCAATGATAATAAATTAATTGATTGGTGTAGAGATTATTTTTACACAGAAATTATATATATATATATAATATTTAACCTTTAGTGTACACACTATCATCAATGATAATAAATAATTGATTGGTGTAGAGATTATTTTTAAATTTAAATCATCAAGTGGTCTTCTCCCTCCTCACCACCCTACAAAATATTCTTATCCAAAATTAATAGTTACAGGTGTATATATATGTAGAAATACAGTAGTATTCGGGTGCACAGTACAGTGCGAATATTATATGTGTTAATTTAATCTTATCCATTAGATCGACTTTGCGTTGTACATGTGTTAGTGTTTTCTACAATACGTTCGTTATTTTAATCATTGAATTAAATACAAATGGTCACGATTTGATGACGCACGACGACGCATTCAAAGTACGGCGCAGCTGAAGAAATACTACATATACCCACACAACCACACCACACTATATATTTTAAGAACTTAGCACTACCCAAATATACTTAATTTAACATAATATACCCACACCTTATAATTATTATTATCAGACTAACTTCAGGTGAAATATCGAAATAAGATATCTCGTAAAATATTTAATCTTAGTCGTATGTTCTCCTCGAGATATGATACTGGTCTGACCTCAAGATATGATCCGTAAAAGACAAAAAGAAACTAATTAATAACCGTAGAAAATCTTATGAATGATAAATCGGATTTGAATTTTTCTATCTGGATATTATACAGATTCGGATAACAATTAAGATATCCAAACTGAATCCGTCCGATATACAAACCTACTATTGCGAAATAAATTCCAATGTTTTCTTCATGTTACCTATCATTAATGTGCACAAAAGGAAATCTGAAAATTTTAATGGAGTTTTGCATATCATTCCTCAACCTTTGTTCACAAAAAATTCAAAAGAGAGAAAAAGTGAGGCAGGTAAGGCCAAGGTGAGTTATTCATATCTCAGCTTTTAGCTTGTCATCATCAATATTTATTGTGGTTTCTTCTCATCTGGATATAATTGAAGGAAGAAGGGAAAGCAAATTCACATAGAGATAACCATAATTACGATAATACCCTATTTTCCTACAGGAAAATTAGCTCAAATGATCACGTTAATTATTAATTATGATTCATGGTTTTATTCTCATTGCGTACGTAATTTTCATTTAATTTTCACTACAATGTAACCGATGATATATTATATGACTCTGGTAAATTTGTAAAAAGGTATCATCCGTTATAAAACACATTACATAAACTCTGTCATCGAAGAAGGGTATAAAGGTACCCTCTGTTACAAACAAGACGTCCTGAAAAATAAGACGGGGCGAAAAGGAGAAGGAATTCGGGATTTTCCCCGTCCCGAGACTTGTCTCGAAAAATCGACGGGGCATGGAACGACGGAGCGAATTGAAAAAAAAAATTCAGGACCTGCCCCGGCCCTGTTACCACTGAGGCAACCCTGTCCAGTTCTTACCTCTATAAAAAACTGACTATAACTTCCGATTTCTTAGATAAAACTATCGGAAAATAGCATTTTTCAAAAAAAAAATGACGATATATTTTTGGGTCATTTATAAATTATAATGAGGGCGAGTTTTAGATGAGATATCAAAAATAAGATATCTTATGAGATATTAATTTAAACTGTTCATTTAGAATAAATTGAGGTACAATCTCGAGATATTGTCTATTTTATTTATAATAAATGAACGACCCAAGATGAATACCTCATTTTTGATATCGTCTCTTTTATATCGCTACGGATTCAGAGTTGAATGACGAAAATCTATCATCAATATAAATAACCATCATCAATAAATTGACGTCCAATTTTTTTCGCATCATATAATACATGACGGATTTTCGCCACCATATAATTTTCAATTCCCGCGAAAAATTTCAGATTTACTGACGGATTTTCGCTATGTATTATTTTTTTGGTGGAAAATGAAGTTGAGTAATAGATGACGGATTATCGATGACGGATTTTTTCTTAACGGTTATCGTCCTGACGGTCTTATGATGGCAGAAATCTGCCACTGAACACTTACAATGGTGGATTTCCGTCATCATAAGGTCGTCATCTTAGGTCTTATTTCTTATAGTGTACAAATGTTCATTCGTGACGATTTTTTAACCACAATTTTTAGATAAAGTTTTTAACAATATCAATCATAAGTCTACAACAACTACACTTCCCTTTTTCTTTCCAAATAACCCACCTAATAATCTAATATAACAACAAATCCACTAGATTAGCTAGATCTTCAATTCCCTTCCATATCCATCACATTCAAGAAGAAATAACAGGCATGATGGAGAAGTTTGTCACTCTACCTTTCTCCTTGGGTTGTCTCTCTCAGCCACAAAGAGGTAATTCACTATCCATGCAATCACTCATCATGAATTCCTCCATTTTTATGTTTTTGTTCATGCAGAAGAGGATGATCATCCAAAGAAGATGGAGAAAGAAAATGTATTGAGCACAGGTTTACAGAAGCTTATCAAGAGCTTCAAAGAAGTACTGTTTTCTTATGATGATGATGATGATGATGATATGGAAATTGGGTATCCAACAGATGTAAAACATGTGGGTCATATTGGTTGGGATGGATTTTCAAAACCCAATAGTTTGCAAAATATCATGAAAGATTGGAACAAGCCTCAATCACAATCTCTTCCAGCTTCTGCTTCTCACAAGCCATTTAATTGAGTTTAATTCAAGTTTAATTTGTCATTATAATCTCCTGTTTGCTTAATTGTTTATAATAATTACTCACCTAAACATCAAGATTCCACCTGCTCCTAAGTAAGATCCAGATTAATTGTAATTTAATGTTCAAATGATATCTTGTGAATTGTAAATTGTGATAGTGACAACTGACAATTGATATTTAAGGTAAATTTGAGAAAACTCCATCATAAATTATATTCACAGATTGATCCCACAAACCTTCTTCTACTTCTTCATGCTTTGAAAAAAATCCCAATCCAAGATCTATTTCAACATGTCTCCCAAGTACCTGCTTCTGGCCACCCTCCTCACCGCTACATTGTCCATCTTCTTCAGCTCCTCAGCCTCAACTCTTGTGGGTACATTTTGGTGTCCATTTTGGTGACATTTTTTAACCCTCTCTAATTGGGTTATTTTTTGATTTGCAGGTGGTTAGGGGTAATATTGATGATGGGTCTTCAGATATGAGAATGAAACCTCTGGTATCACAAGAGATGATCAATGAGACCAGAAGAAGGTTAGGTAGTTTCCAGGTATGTGGTCTATGCACTTGCTGTGGAGGGGTTAGAAGACAATGCTTACCTTCTCCTTGTTGCTATACTATAAACTGCAATTTACCCAACAGACCTTTTGGGTTATGCTCTTTCACCCCCAAAGCATGCAATTGTTTTGGTTGCAGTTTCTGAGTTTTGAAATCAAATCAAACAAAACCATCAACAACAGCAAAAATTGATTCCAATTTCCAAACCCTCTCTGATTTTGGTGTTATGCTGATATATGTTTTAAGCTTCCAAATCAAATAGAACTTGGAGGTATTGTACTGGTTTTCCTAGCTAGATTATCCCCCCCTCCTTCCCCCCATTTCAGAATCTCTTCCCATTACAAGAATGTGTATGGTGTTGATTGTTGACAGAATCTACTAGTAAGCAACTCTGAATGTTATAGTTGAATTTGTGTGTTTGGATGTTTTTTTCACTTCTTAAGTCTTGTTAATTTATAAGCACTGTAAAATAATGAACAGTTTTTTTAGGAGGGAAATCATTTGAATAGATTTACATGGTATCAGGATTATTCTAACTTAAACTCAATTTGAAATAATGAAATGTTTTTTTAGGGGAGATCATCTGAGAACAGATTTACATGGTAACCACCAATTTGAAATAATGAAAAGTTTTTTTTAGGGGAGATCATCTGAGAACAGATTTACATGGTAACCTCAATTTGAAATAATGAAAAGTTTTTTTTAGGGGAGGTCACCTAAAAATAGACTTACATGGTATCAGAGCTGCTCATATCTATGCATAGAATATATGGACTAACCTTAACCTTTCTTTACCACAAGAATTTGGGTTTCATTAGATTTACAGTTTCTTATATTCAAATCAACAACATTCTCTTCTACTCTTCTATGCATTTTGAAGTATCTAAACACCATTTAGTATTGACATTCATTTCATAATATTTTTTTAGAATAAAATTCAGAAAAACTCACTTTAAATGAAGTACTCTTCTCTCAGCCGTCCGATCTGGTATTCTAAGTGTATGAAGATGTATGCCAACAAATGATTGAAAAACAATAAAATAAAGTGACGGCTTAGATAACTACAACAACATCCAACGTCTCGGATAGGATGTGTTTTTGAGCTCACCTTATGCTGAGTTCACTGGAAAAAAGCTGTATTTTTTAAGTGTTCAACATAGCTTATAAATCAGTTGCAAGTTTTGGCTCGGCTCGTTAAGTTCGAGCCTAACGTCTAAGCTCGCTAAATTTAACGATCCGAGTCCAAATTTGACTAAAATCTTGCCCGAGCTTACGATAGCTCCAAGAATCCGGTAGAAAGCTCAATGGTCAGAGAAATGGCGGTCCGTCTGGAACTTGAGAAACCTAGAATAGATTTAAGGAGAGAAGACAATTGTGCGAGTGAATTTGTAAAAGAGAAATCAAGTGCGAGTAGAGCGATTGAGGACCCCCTCATCAACGGTATCAGGGTTTATCGAAAATGTGCAATCTTTTAACGGAGAGTACCTTTTTACAAGTAGAAAAACATAATTCCGGGTGATATATCAGAGTCACATAATATATCACCGGTTATAATGTTATAAAAATAAAATGAAAATTTCTCCTTTGATTCAAAGTATTACAAGAAGAGTTGTTGTTATCTTTTGGAAACATTTATGATTAAAGTATGGGAGACCAACCTTCTGAAACAGCATATCTAGTTACTGTATAACTATATTAAATAGTTAATGAAAGAGAGTCAATGAGTTTCTTGTTCATTTTTTTTACTTCTTTTTCTATTTCTATATTCTATGTAAACAACATTGACCTTATTTTTTTAATGAAATTTAATTACTTCAATAGTTACTTGTGATAGTTGAGCTAATCTTCTCGTGTAATATTTGATATTATGGTAGAAAAATATTATTTAAGAATATTAGGGAGTTATTAGCAATAAATACATTGTCTTCTCTATAAATAATTAAAATAAATATCCATTTTTCTTTAGGATGGTGATTGGTGAGTGAGTTGGTGATATTTCGTTTAGGGGTGATCATTTGGTGATGGCATCATCCTCCGGCATTCCTCCCTCGGCGGCGACTTCGTCGGACGTGGAAGCTGGTTTTGCCAAACTCCAAGGAGAGGATTTTGAGTACTATATGCAAACTTATTCGATCGTCCTTGGACGTAACAGTAAGAAATCGACGGTCGATGTTGACCTAGCGAGTCTCGGTGGTGGGATGAATATTTCTCGGAATCACGCACGAATCTTCTACGACTTCCCTCGTCGTCGTTTCGCTCTCGATGTAATCGGTAAAAATGGATGCCAGGTTGAGGGGGTATTGCACTTGCCTGGTAACCCCCCTGTCAAACTTGATTCTCAGGATTTGTTACAGATTGGGGATAAGTCATTTTATTTCTTGTTGCCTACAAGATCTATTCTTGGAAGGAGAGGGGGGTCTATACCAGTAATGGGAATGCAGTCGATGCCACCACGGATGACGGGGTTGTATGGAGGGAAGAAGGGGGGTGTGAGGCAGTTGGAATATGATGACTACGAAGATGATGATGTAGATGAGGATGGGGAAGAAGATGATGATGAGGAGGAGGAGGTGGGTGAGCTTTGGAAAAAAAGGAGAGGTGGAGCTGATGGTTATGGGGCAGGGTATGGTCATAGTGGACCTGGAACTTCTGCACATTTTGGTTAGTGTTTTACTGTTTTTTGCTCTTGATTTTTTTCGTCTGATGTTGTCTATGTTCCTTTCAATGACAATTTCAGTTTCTTAGGTGATTTGCAGTAAAAAAAATTGATCCCGTTCATCATTTCACTATGAATTTAAATAATTTTTGATATTTTCAGTTTTGATTCTTAATTTCAGTTAGACTTCTCTTAATTATCCGGTGTCATGGTAAAATAATCGCGTCATATGTGTATTATTTCAAAAAATTAATATATGTTAGATTTATATGCAAATTATTCTTCCAATTAAACTTTATGTAAATTTAAATTGGACTCATGAGATATTTCAAATGAGATATCTCATAAGATATTTCAATCTCACCGTTCTCATTATTTCATTTTTTTATTGTAAACCTGGAACATATTTCGAGTTCTCAGATCTCGAGAGTAAAAGTAGAAAATGGAAGAACGGGATTATTATCTCATTAGATATCTTTTTCAAGGTATTTCATATGAATCTCCCTATATTTAAATCAAACTAGCTTCAAGTGAGATATCAAAAATGAGATATTCATGAGATATTTGATCTCGTCTGTCTGTTCTCCTCGTGATGTGATACTGGTCGGGCCAGCCTCGTGATGTGATACTGGTCGGGTCTCGTGATGTGGTCTGCAAAAGACAATTTTTTTTATAATGGTTGTAAACCGTGGAATGAAAAATTTATGGTAGGATGAATGATATCTCACCAAAATCGTTTCCTATTTAAATCACAAAGAATAATTGGATCGTAGTTTATAAAGCGCCAAAGCTGTACCAAAGCCATATTTCCAAATTCCAATAACCTGTTTACCTGTTATTTAAAAAAAAACTTTAATGGGTTGTTTTCTATCCTATTTCTTCTTTTGTTCTTCTTCAAAACCTTTTGCTACCTATTTGTTTTTTGCATAGTTTGAGTTGCGCCATAGCGCGTAGCGCCGGCTACCCGCGCTATGGGGCTATAGCGTGCTATAGCGCCAAGTGTATTTTTAATTTTTTTTAAATATCATACTTAATATACCCTGTATTATGCAATCAGTATTCAATATATTATAAATTAATAGTCAATACCATACTTAACTAAAGAGTAGTGATCAAGTGAAATCATTAATTTTAGAATTGAAAATATTCTGGGAGAAATGGCGAGAAATAGGCCCACTACTCATAGCGCGGGTAGATAGCGTTGGCTACCCGTGCTATGGGGTATATAGCGCGCAACTCAAACTATGGTTTTTTGGTACTGAATTTTTATTTGTCCATTATTATTACATTGGATTGATAATGGAGATGTCATTCTGTTTCTCTATTTTTTCAGAGAAAAAATCAGAGGGAAGGACAAGAGCTGACAGGGAAGCAGATAATCTGCAGCTTTTGCAGTTAGAAGAGAAAGACATTGTGTCATCCGTAGCAACTGTTCTTTCCGACCTTTGTGGTCCTGGGGAATGGATGCCTATGGTAAAACTTCATGCAGAGGTTAGTTCGTTGATTATTTTTCTCTCATGTAGGCATATTTATTTATCGTATCAAACTCACAGAAATATTTGAAAAAGAGGGTGGTGTCATGTCATCATCTGTGACTAACTAGATTACTAGAATGCTAAATATATTTTAATAGAAACAAACATGTTCTAGTGGTACCTTGATATGGGATACTAAGGGATGGGATGCTAAATCAATAGTAATTCTGTATGTACAATCATTTTCATACTTTTTTGTATATACTCTTCAAGAATGTTAATCCATAATACTGGATACTAAGGGATGTGAGCATGAGCACTGCCCGCCTATGGTATCACACCCTATAAGAAGAGCAATTTGTCTCAAATTGAAACAAATGTTATATTCCTATGGGGTTCAACATCTTGAGGCATCAGTCCATGGATACATAATGCCAGGGTCGTAGTCATAGAAGAGAGTGACAATGTTTTACTTGTTATGTTCTGCTTTTATAGTCTTACTACTTGTATTTCATTTCCTTACATTTGTTCTCGGGCTATGCTCACCCTTTTAATTTATTAAAAAATATAGAAATAAAATAGTCCAAATTAAAATTAAGCAGGGGAAGTTCTAATGAGTAATGGCCTCCTATTTTAAAATTTTGTATGTCGCTGGCGGAAGCATCACTGAAGGAAGCAAGACAGCAAATCCTGCCCCGGTGTGCGCACTGATTAAATCCGTGATTCCTTTTGAAATCTTTTAATTTTAAAAAGGTTGGCTTATCTCTGGTAGAATCCACCTAAGGAGATGCACACTGTGTATCTCCTTCTGGGGTGCACATAGAAGCGCACACACATTTAAAACAGTGAAAGTCTTAAACTATTTTTTCTAACTAACTATGCATTCATATTCATATTTATACTGTTTTTGAAGAATTACAGTGAAACAACAAAATGGTATATCAGGAATGAATCTAAATTCGATCTGCCAGATTTGTAAATAATTATTTCTGACAGAAATATGGTGGAATTTCGTTAAATTTGTCCATATTTGTGAAATTTGTTGTATTCAATTTAAAAATTATTTTAATATTTATTGTTTTACACTAATTACAATTTACATATATGCAATGTCAGTACTGCTTCAAAAAAAAATGTAATCTCAGTACTGATTTCAGTAATTTGGTATTTCCTTATTTGTGTTTGTGCAAAAAACAGTTATTTGAAATATATGGCAATGTCTGGCATCATGCAAGAGTAAGGAAATATTTGACTTCTGATGACTGGCCACCAAGTGCTGAAACAAAGGGAAAGCCATGGTTTGGTCTGCTGACATTGTTAAGAAAATATCCAGAGCATTTTGTAATCAACACAAGGTCAAAGGGCAGAGTAACATTAGAGTTTGTATCATTAGTTACATTGCTTACTTGAAAACCAGGAATATGAATGTGCTCAATCCTGGTTTTTTTTTATAATAAATTTTATGTAGAAGAATTAATTTGCCATTTATGCGAAAAAAAACATAGTTAATTTTGTTGATTGTACATTACAGATGAGATATATTGTTTTGGTGAATTCTTGATTTGAATCTGGGAAGATTAGGTCAAGACTCCAAAGCCCCATTTACAAGAATTCAAAATTTGTAGTGTGTATGTATGGATCAAAATTGGTTTTAATTCTCTCCAATGTAACAAATAAAATTTTGTTAGTTTGTCCATTCCCCATAGATGCTAGTTTTTCCATTATATGAGCATGTGGTAAAACCCAAAAATTGTACAGGAGTCTTGCTGTGTATTTTAATCAAATTTTCATTACGATGTAATCAATGATATTGATATAATTCTAAAGATAGTAACCATTTGCATTTTGCACCAAATGTAGTGATCCAATCCAACTCAGATATTAGATCGAGGGATCTGACGAATGCTACGTAAAAAATTACGCACCACTCTCTCCATGGAGGCTACATTGAAATATTATTGAGTATTTGTCGTGACATATATGAACCTAAAAAAATAAAAGATACAAATAACACATTAGTAGATTTCTTGAGGTAGTCCTTAAAAAGGTCATTAACGACATCAGTCTCTCTTTTGATTCAGAGTATTACAAGAAAAGTTATTGTCACCCTTTGGAAACATTTATGATAAAAGTGTGAGAGACCAATCTCCTGAGACAACGTATCTAGTTACTGTATAATTAGACTACATAGCTAATAGAAGAGAGTTAATAAACTTTTTGCTTTTGTTTTTATTTTTATTCTCTATTTAACTTGGGCATTCCCTTATTTTTTTAACCATTTACAAATATTTGACACGCAAATTGTATCGGGTATGGATCCTTTACATCAGAAAGTTATTCGGATTCTTATGCTAGGCCTTTTTCATATCAAATAGTTATTATCATGGGCCGTAAATCCCAATAACGAAATGAGGTAGTGTTTTGTTGAATAGATAAGATCCGGGGTATTTTTCTTCCTCTTCTTCCTGCAGATCTAGGATTAGGGTTCCGACTTCCGACTTTCGATCGATGGCGGAACGAGCGATGACAAAGACGACCACAGTCTCGGTGCTGAAACCGATCTGGATGAGGCAAGCGGAGGAGGCGAAGTTGAAGTGTGATGCGGAGAAGGATGCTGCTGCTAAAGCCGCGTTCGATGCGACTTTCGAGGGTGTTGAGAAGTCTATTGTTGTTTTGGGAGTTAAAGAATTTGCTCCAAGCGGTGCTGTAAATGATGATGATGATGAAGACGACGATGAGAGGGGATTTGATGACGAATTTGCGCGTAAGGCTGTTGGTCCGGTGGATCCTGGGAAGTGCACTGCAGCGGGTGGTGGGATTGGCGGTGGTTCTGCTGGAGAGATATTGTCGTTTTCTGTTGTGACGATGGATTCTAATGAGAGAAAAATTCTTCGAGGTGGTGCGATTGTGAAGGTTAAGATCTCGCCTGGAGTTGGGGTTGGTGGGACTGGCCATGAGGCAGCGGTTAAGGATCAGGGGGATGGAAGTTATACTGTTACTTATTCTGTACAGAAACGAGGGAATTACATGGTTCATGTTGAATGCAATGGGGTGGGGATTAGAGGGAATCCTTTTCCTGTTTTCTTCAGTTCTGGGATTGCATCATCATCGGTTTCTGCGAGCACGAACACAGTTATGTTTCCGAGTAAGGTGTCCCCTTACCCGAATCTTACCAACCAAACCATGCCTAACATGCCGAATTATTCCGGATCCGTATCTGGGGCTTTTCCAGGGTTTCTGGGAATGATCCCAGGTCTTGAAGTAGGATCGACTGGTGGGGTTGTTTTACCTGGGATAGGTGCGTCTCTTGGGGAAGTTTGTAGGGAGTATTTGAGTGGACGGTGCATGGGGACTGATTGTAAATTTGCGCATCCACCGCATAATCTGTTGATGACTGCATTGACTGCAACAACCATAATGGGAACACTTAGTCAGACTCCAATGGCTCCTTCGGCAGCTGCTATGGCAGCTGCACAAGCAATTGTTGCCGCACAGGCACTGCAGGCACATGCAGCTCAGGTTCAGGCACAGATTCTGTTATCTGGAGGTTCGCCCGGTTTGTTTTCAAAACCTTTTTCTGTTTACTTATACTTATAAGATAACACTTACAAGCAGTGTCTCAATCTTACACCAATAACACCCAAAACACTTGATTTGCTAGGTTTTTATTTTATTTTAACTCTCGGCTTCAGGGATGTTGATTAAAATAGAGGAGGGATGTCTTACGTAACAAATGATCTTTTTTTTTCATTTCATGTTTTCTTCACCTTATGACAGGTTAGTATCCAAATTCTCTTTGAACTTACATAAGTTCAAATTCAAACGTATGATGAGTTCAAATTCAAACACCGATATTCGTCAGAGTAGGACGCAGTTGGATAATTCACATGAGCAGAAGAACACTGTTGGAGCTGGGTGTCGGGGCTTTTGGATGATGACGGGGAGTTCTTGGTAGAAGAAACAGCAAAGAAATCCTAGTTTCTTTGCTGTAAAATGGATTGGATTTATATCCCATCCATTAGGATTTTTAAAATAATCGGTTGGATCCTCGGATAGATCTGACCCGGGTCTGCTAAAGCAGAATATGCCGGACCATGCATTGTTGCAAAAGCATGCAGAATGCTCTCTATTTATCATTGTTCCCTCCATATACTTTGAACTCACTTCTATTTAGTAGTACAAAATACAAATTGAACAATATATCATTATTTTCATGGAAAGCAAGCTTATCACTTTTTTCTAATTTAAGCAGGTTCTCCAAGCAAAGTGGATACTGATACCTTGAAAAAAACTTTGCAGATTAGTAATCTCAGTCCTCTCCTGACTGTGGAACAGTTGAAACCACTTTTTGTCTTTTTTGGCACTGTCGTTGAATGCACCATTATGGACTCAAATAATTTGGCCTACGTTGAATTCTCAAAGCCAGAAGAAGCAACAGGTGCCTTGCAACTTAACAATTTGACCGTTGGAGGTCGTCCTCTAAATGTTGAGATGGCAAAGTCGCTGCCAAAATCTTCTTCAAACAAGTCAATCCCACTTATGATGCAGCAGGCAGTTGCTATGCAACAGATGCAATTTCAGCAAGCTTTGATGATGCAACAAGCATTAACAGCTCAACAGGCTGCTGCTCGGTCGGCATCTATGAAATCTGCATCTGACATGGCCTCTGCTAGAGCTGCAGAAATCAGCAAAAAGTTAAAATCCGATGGTCTTGTTGATGAAAATGAAGAAAATCAGAAATCTAGGTATTAAATTTCATGTCTATTATTTTTAAGGGCTTAATGCTTCAATTTTGAAATTCCAATGCATTTTTCTTTCTTTTTTTCAAAAAGTTAGAGACTTCAATTTTTTTTATTGAGATCTCATATAAAAATAAAATCAAAAAGCACGTAGTTTTGTAGGTATTGTCTGTAACAATGTGTATGGTTTTTTGCATGATTATTATTCTGCTTTATTATTATTATCACTTTTGAACTGATAAAAGGATGTCCCTCAAAAAAATCTTTTTGTGTAGTTTGTAAATTTTAAAATCATTGTTATGTTGTATTTTAAAACTACTTACTGTATACTTATGTATTTCTTTATGCTGTATTGCATTTTTCATGACCTAATTCACTCATTGATCTCATCTGATTATTTTATATTTACTTATTTAGGTCCCCATCTCTCACTCAACGGAGGTCAAAATCTAGATCCCGTTCACCAAACAAGTACCGTAAAGTAAGAAGGTCCATTTCACCTCGAGGTCGATACTCAAGAGGTTTGAGATTTCGATCACCACCTAGACCTCGTCATTATCCTGTACATACTTCTGAAAAGAAGTTTCATAGAGAATATAGAAATAGCCATGGAAGGATTAGTTGGAGAGATGCAAAACCATCCCACGACTCTCGTGTTGCATCAAGGAGATATAGAAGTAGAAGTAGAAGCAGAAGTCCTCGGTTGAAAAGGACATCTCAATCTGATTCTGTTTCTCCTAAAAGACATAAAAATGGTTCAAGTCCAAGACCAAAAGTACATTCTCAAGCATTATCAAATTCTCTAGAGAATAATAGAGTAAGAAAATCTTCTCCAAAGAGACATCAACGTAGACGTTCTCGATCTGGTTCTGCTGATAGAAGATGTAAAAAAAACATCAATGGTGATACCAATGAGTGTGTTACTAAAGATAGAAACAATTTTCAGGAAGACAAAAAAACGTCGATTCATAATACAGGTGAAAAAGATCCAAAAGACGTGAATTTAAAACCATATTCTTGTGATGATTGTGTAGACACAACTGGTGCTGAAAATTGCAAAGAATTAAGAGAACAGTCAAATGTGGACTCTTTTGTAGGTACTGATAGAAGAGATCTGGGAGATATAATCTTTCCTGATGTAGATTGTAAGAAAGATCTGTGCATTCTGAAGGAAAGCCAAGAATCAAAGGAGAAATCTTTGGTTACCAAAGATATTAAGAAGTTGAAAGAAGACATTGATAAAACCTCATCATCACTGAATGATGAAACTGGAGATATTTGTATGAAAAAGAAATCAAGAGATTTTGACAGATATTCTCAGGATCATGATACGTTGTTTAAAGAAAAATCCATGTATGAGGATGAAACAATCTTGGAGGATGAAATCTTGAAGAATGAGAAAACTGTTCGTAGACACAAGAAGTCTAGACTGGAGGAAGAAGTGCAAAAAAGACATGAAGGGAAACATGATAAATCAAGTTCTAGATACAGGAAATATGAGAAAAGTGACCCTTACATTAGGAAACGGGAACACTTAAATCATGTATATTCTCACTCGAGGAATGATGATACGGGGAGTGATTATGATAATTTGAAAAACTATAAGAGAAACACCAGGCATGGAAATTACCATTCATCTGGGTCTGGCTACAGAATTGTAAAGACAGATCTTGATCATGTTGAACAGAAAGATAGACACCACACCCATGATAGTATTAAGCATTTAAAGGAAAATGTTACCCTTTTGGAAAATTTAGCATCCATTTCCCCTGAATGTACAACCTCTAAAGAAAATAAAATGTCAGAAGAAAATGTTTCGTTTACCAAGAAAGATGGTGGTGTTCATGATTATTCATGATCAGCAGGTAAATGTCTCGTAATAACGGAATTATTATTCTTATTGTATTACTTGCGTTGGAATTGCTGATGTAAATAGAAATATTTTATTTGATGCAGAAATTGAATAAACAGCGATTGGTACGTGCTTTGGTGGTTGTGTCTATCAGTATATGACACTGGTAATTATTTTTTGTATGGATTGAATACTCTCCAGTTATTGATTGATATTTGTCAAAACTAATTTCATTGGAACATCTCAGGAAAGCTTTGAGATTGGGGACCTGGGGTAGAAGCAATCCGAAGTCCTATTATCTATCATAAGCTACTTTACAAAACATGGGATGACAGATTTAACTTTATCACAGAAAGGATTGAATATATTTTTCATGGAATGTGAAATATTTCCAGCATATGGAATTGTATAAATGTACATTTATTGTTTTTCTTCACAGGTTGCATGACAAGGAAAACATTTTAATGTGGACTGTTGCTTTGCTGCAAAAGGGTTGCAATTCTCGGAATTGTATTGGGACTTTTAATGCTTGCTTGGTGTAATATGAGGTGGGGATCTTATTGTTTAATAATTGATAATATCATCCGTTGCTTGACTTATCTGATATCACACTTTTTTAGTCTATCAATTATTCAATTGCCATTGATTCGACTTGATTAAATTTGTTTGCTGTAAATCCTTTCCATTCTTTTCCTCTCTTTTTTTCCAATTTTTTGACTGGGTCACAGGGTATATACTATCTGTCTATGCAACCGGAGTAATTTATTAGCCGTTGTATGGTCTGATCACTAGAGCATTCAGTCTTCAGGTGAAATCTATGGAGATTTTTCATCATATCATCAGCTGCTATCTCGCTGTCTACACTCTACAGAAATTTGATTAAAACTTTTGAAATCAAGGTTCAATTTGAAGTGGTTGACAGCTAAAGGTGCATTATTCACTATCCACTGATTGTGTAATAGATTTCTAATGATTTATATAGTAGATTGGCATTTAGCAATATTGATCTGTATGATTAACATTTGAGTTTTCCAGGAAGTGATTGATTGATGTTTTGATTTAATGTTTTTCTTGGATTATTTGAAAAGCGATTTTTTTTTCATGGCAAGACCATGTTTATATTCTAAATTTCCAACATGTATTTTTACTGTTTTCGTTTTGAGCCATTCTCCTTAATTTGTAATTCGTAAATGCATTTCATGTCGATCATATTTAATATTAGAGTTAATTATTAATTAACAATGTCTAGTTGTTTACTTTTATTTATCTCCATATCAAATAAAATTCAAAATTTAAGAGATGTAATTAATTATGTAGTTATTCTTATATTGATAATATAGGGATAGAAGTCATAGATTCTGTAGGATATATGTGTTACCAATTTGATATATGTAAGATGATTAACTACCTTAAACTTGAATCTAATTTTAAAGCAATTTTCTAATTTTAAAGCAATATTAACTATCATATTAGAATTTAAACTTTCTCTTTCCCTCTCTTTATAAGGTTGGGCTTAGTTTTTTTTATTTTTTTGATAACGGAATGTATCTCTCTACAGATGTAGAGATATTAACCTTCGAATGATATATCAGAGTCACATAATATATCATTGGATAAATTTAAATGAAAAAGTACAAAATAAGATTCAAACTTTGGATCTTAGAAACCTTAATAATTCTTGAGACCAGTAAGTCAACCTTACTTTGTTTCGGAGATTAACTTCAGCCTTCAGGTGAAATGTCAAAATTAAGATATTTGATTTCTGTTTTTTTTGAGATATGATATTAGTATTGTTGGTACCGAAGCCCATCCAAACGGCCCTCGGGCAAACATGCCACAAACCCTCCTCGCCCGAACAATGGGCCTGGGCCGACGGAGGCCCATGGAGGAATCTTATAAGTACCTTCCTTGGTCCAACAGGGGAAAGGGTTGACAATTAATGAATAGAGTCTAGAGAGTTGCGTGTGTGAGTGATAATGATTGTAAATTTTGAGATGAAAAAATAGGGTGAAGATTCTCATGTAGACATTTTAACGATCGTGATCTGGTTCTCACAGAGTTCTCACATACCTGGTTTTCACTAAATTTAACAGGTAAATGATATTTCACGAGAATCGTTTCCTGTATTTTGATTAAAGTGTATTTAGAAAAGATATAACTATATAATTTATGGTAAAACAAGCAAATATTCACCGGGGCCGTCTTAAAATAGTTCAGGTATGGCCTTTTACATTACGGCCTTGTTCATATCAGAAACCCTATACGTAAACCCTAGAATTGAAAACAGAGAGAAAGGACGACGAGTGAGAAAAGATGAGGCCTTTGGACGAGAAAGAGACGACGGCGGTATTCGAGAAGATTTACAAGTTCACCGGTGCAAACCTGAAGAACATAGTCGAGCGACCCGCGCTCGAGGGTCAGATAAACACTGGAAGCAGTATCAACGCATCTCCATCTCGTTACTGCTTCCGTCTCCACAAGAACAAGGTTTTCTACGCCAGCGAGGCTCTGGTAAGACGAGCCACCAATATTTCCCGTGAAAAATTGATCTCCTTTGGAACCTGCATTGGTAAGTTCACAAAAGGAGGTAGCTTTCGTCTGACGGTGCAGTGCTTGGATCTCTTAGCATCACACGCTCGGCGTAAGGTGTGGCTGAAACCGACGGCGGAGATGTCTTTTCTGTATGGAAACCACGTTTTGAAAACTGGACTTGGGAGGATCACGGAGAACACCACGTCGGGTGATGGTGTTGTTGTGTTTTCGATGTCTGATGTTCCGTTAGGGTTTGGGATCACCGCCAAGTCTACTCAGGAGTGTAGAAAGATGGATCCGAATGGGATTGTCGTGCTTCATCAAGCGGATTTGGGAGAGTATCTTCGGTCAGAAGATGATCTTTGAGCGGATAAAAGGTTGGATTTTGGGTTTGTTGAATTCTTCTGGATTCTTTTTTTTGTTTAACCCTAAATTTATTTAGTGTATCAAGGGCGATTTGATAATTGATCATGTTTAATCTTGAGTATCTTTTTTTTTCCTTATCTTTTTTCCTACAGATTTTCAACATGGAACTTCAATTTCTTCCTGTCTCCTTCCTTCCTTCCTTCCTATCTTACTACACAAGGCTAGAAAGTTTTTTTTTATCGCAATGATTAGATTAATTAACACACTTTAAAGACATTTTGATTATTCATTCATGATCTGCATTTTTTTTTATCTTATCATCTTATGGAAAAAGATGATTACTAAATACTTTGGAAGTTATGAATATAATGATATAGATTAGCTTCTACCAAGATGTTAATAATGTGGGTAAAAGTAAACTGATTGATGATAATCAATTGATCATTAATGTTTTAACGAGATTGAAAAAAAGGTTGGATTTTCAATTTTGTGTTTGTTGAATTCTTCTGGATTCTTTCTGTCTTTTTTTGTTTAATCCTAAATTTATTTAGTGTGTTAAGGGAGATTTGATAAGTGATAATTGATCATGTTTTAATCCTGAGTATCTTTTTTTTCCTTCTCTTTTTTCCTACAGATTTTCAACATGGAACTTCAATTTCTTCCTGTCTCCTTCCTTCCTATCTTATTACACAAGGCTAGAAAGTTTTGTTTTTTTTATTGCAATGATTAGATTAATTAACACACTTTAAAGATATTTTGATTATTCATTCATGATCTGCATCTTTTTTTTATCTCATCATCTTATGGAAAAAGATTTTTACTAAATACTTTGGAAGTTATGAATATAAAATGTTATAGATTAGCTTTTATCAAGATGCTAATAATGTGGGTAAAAGTGATTTGATTGATGTTTTAACTTTGAGATAGAAAAATGGGTTTTCCTAAATTTTAAGATATTTCATTTTTATCTTAAATTTAATCTCACAAAATGTGAAGTTTTCTCTTATCTTATATATTTGTACTCTAGACAACAGATCTCATAAGAAGATTATTTGTGCTTCCAAGTTATAAATTTTCTCCATTCAAATATATGGTAGCAGTGCTGTGGTATTTTCAAATTATAACAATGGATGATTTATGATTGCTGTTGATAAGAGTTTGTTTCCAAAGGAATTATATTGAACCCCAAATTTTAATAAATGTTTGGATTCTGAAGAATGAACGAGATATTGAATTATATGATGTTCAAGATGCAGGAGGATACAGTAATCAAAGAGAAATAAGATTACTGGATTAGCTTCATTTCAATTTCCAACTTGCTAAAAACTCAACATTCAAATCTCCAAGAACATAAAATCCGTAACGCATAAACCAAAACCTCCATAATAAATTTATTTAACATAAATAAAACGCAAATTGATTATTAAACAATTTGTTGTAAGAAAAGATTTTCTGGATTGAAAAAAGTATAAATTCCTATAAAATAAAATTACAAATTCATTTGTAGAGACTGTGGTCTGTTATGGTCTCTCTGTATGTATGATAAATATGGTCTAATGCTAGTTAGATGAACAAGGGTGTCCAAGAGTATATACCTGTAACAAAAGATTTATACAAGATTTAGAGAACAGAAGAAAACTACAAAACAAAAATTTAAGGTAGAGAACTATAGATGCTCACATAACTAGCTTGATTATATGGGAACATCCCTCTAAAATTTCTAATAGAGCATACCATGTAGAGTATAATTACATAATTGCTAAACCCTGCACAAAATAAATGGCAGTCATTATAAGTTGTAAGTATAAGAAACAGAATTCATTCTTAATTTCCTATATCTAAAGTTTAAACTGTACTAATGTTGGTAAAAATTAAGATTAAATTATTTTATATACAAGTAGCCAAAAGATAGGTGATCATTAAGCTTGAAAGTATATATCATAAGTAAAATCAAGCCATAATGCGCTGTTATATCGGTGTCGTAAGAATGAAGATTGTTTTTAAATAAAAGTAGGCAAGTAGCCAAAAGATAGAAAATCATTAACAAGTACATAAGTAAAACCAAACCATAGTAAGTTAACTAACAAGATCGTGGAACATAATTTTTCATGTTTAGTAAACATGTTTCTATAATTACCTCTGAAATTTAGAGCAACATGTTGTGAAATTTAAATTCAAACCATAACATGTTTCTATAACTTTTCACACTAAGTTGCGAAACTGACTATTCTCTGATAAAGTATTAGTGCATTACATACTTCTTTATGGTCATTCTAATATTCACTTGAGAAAGTTTTTTGTTCATGTTAATTTCTTTCTTTTTTGTTACTGATGTTGAATCCAAGCTTTTACATGCACATATGTAGAGTGTAGACATTTAAATATTCAATTGGCATGAGCCGTGACTGCATAATGGTTAATTTTCCAGTGGTATTTTTTCTAAGTACAGGGAATAAAAATGCATTTAAAGACCTTTCAAGTAATAAATAACAAATACCATTTTGCTTAACCATTGAACAATAATGACCATGAGTAGAGTACACACATCAGAGTTCTTCTTATAAGAAAAATCCAAATCCAAATCCAAATCCAAAGCCAAAGCCAAACACAATAAACAATTTCTAATACAACTTGCAGAAGAAACATTAAAGAACCATTATTAACTTCAGGTGAATTTTGGTAGGTTTGGTTTCACTTTTTCAGGATTAATAATTTTACAATACAAAGTAAAAACTAAAAAGGTGCCAAAAAACACAGTAATCTAGAAATGGCAACAATAATGCACGAAGTCTAAAATCATCCAATACCACATTACAGTAAGAAAAAACAATGAAATCAATCAGATGATCAGAGATAAAAATGATGATGAAAAAATATAATTTCAATGACAAACCTGTATATAGGATAAGATAATCAGGAGATATCTGAATCCTGATACAAGCTGGAAGAAAAAAAACACCATGATCATAGCGTTGGGGCTTCCATAAGAAAACCATCTCTCTCATTTTCCATTTCCATTGATGAAACCATAACTCTCCCTCTTTTCCCACTTCTTCCTATAATGAACCTCACTTTATCCCTTGACTTTGGCAATCCCCTGCTATTATTCTCCAACAATTTCTGTATTTTCTTTTCTGTCCTCACCTCCACTAAAGGTCCCACATTTTCCTCCTCCCAGTTCTCACCAAAAGGCCGGAAAAAATTCCTCTTTTTGAATTCTCCACTCTTCTTCTCTTCCACTGGAAATACCGGCAACCAACTTGGGATATGATTATGACTTTGCATGTTCTGAAATCCCACGCCTCGTATGACACTCACTCCACCAATGCACCTCGGAATCGGTTTGGCAAAGGGAATATCTTCAACAACCGATACAAACGTCATCAGATCCCTGAGAACCGGCGATCGAATCAACGGCCGGTAAGGATCGGCCAATCCGGGAAATCCACGAGGGGTGCACATGTGTTCCAGG
Organism: Zostera marina; assembly: GCA_001185155.1. NCBI lineage: Eukaryota > Viridiplantae > Streptophyta > Magnoliopsida > Alismatales > Zosteraceae > Zostera > Zostera marina. Next base: position 407,861 of record LFYR01000158.1, on the reverse strand, counting down.
GCAATAATGACATCGAATAAGTTTGAGTCAGTCCTGCCCCATGAATTAGCTGTAGATGCGGCTACGGTGGCTATGGACTGTACGTACCTTCCAAGAACGTCGGCGAGGGATTGGACTGCGAAGCGATGCGCCTTTCTGTACCCCATGGCCAGTGCGATCTGGGAGACGGCGATGGTGGAGATTTCCTCGTAGAAGGTTTCCGATGTGGTAGTTGCGACGGTGGTCGACGAAGACATTCTCCGACTTTGATGCTAGGGTTTTTCCTTTTGGGGTTTGTTTGATCATATGATCGATTCCAGCCATGGAAAAGCAGGCAATTTTTGCATTTTATAGTTGTAATTATATTTAAAATACTTACAAATAGTTAAAAAATGATTTTACAGTCAATTTTTATATTTAATCATTATATGTAATTATGTTGGGTGTTAAGTAAAGTTCGGATCAATGGGCTCAGCTCGAACTCGTTAAGCTCGGGCTCGTAAGCCCAACGAGCCGAGCTTGAGCTTGAGCCTAAAGCTCAAACTCGATGATTAAGTTCGAGCTCAAGCCCGGCTTCGCAAGCTTTGAGTCTGAGTCTGACAAATCTTTAACGAGCCGAGTCCGAACTTGACCAAACCAGACTCGGCAAGCTCGAGCTTGAGCTTGGATAACTCTTTAACGAGCTGAGCCCGACTCAATAAGCAAAAACTCGCAAGTCCAACGAGCCGAGCTCGAGCTTAAAGCTCAAGCTCATTAAGCTCGATGGTTAAGTTCGAGCTCGAGCCCGACTTCCCAAGCTTCGAGTCCAAGTCTGACAAATCTTTAACGAGCTGAGCCCGAGCTTGACCAAACCAGACTCAGCGAGCTTGAGCTTGGATAACTCCTTAACGAGTCAAGTCCGGTTCAATAAGCAAAAGCTCGGCTCGGTTCGTTTGACACCCTAATTATATGATTGATATCAGAATTTTATACATTAAAGATAACGCTTGTTGACAAAGATCTTAGACATGCAGAAAAAATATATGATTGATACCGAATCCAGAAGAAAATATTTGGACCTGGACCCAATCCAAACCCATAAAAAATCCAGATCTTGGTCGAATTTGGGTTCAAATAGAGACTTTTTTTACCGACAATAACTATACAAAAATATTTAATAAAATTCTAAAACAGTAAAATATAAAATAAAAATTGAAAATATTATATAATAGTCTAAGTTTTTAAATATTTAATTAGTTAAGAGTCAATTAATCTAAAATTAAGGTTTATATAAGTTGAAATTTGAAACTCTAAATTTTTTTGGTATTTTTATATTTAAACCCTAAAGTTAAAGATTATATAAGTTAAGAAAATATAATAGGTATTTTTATATTTAAAACCTTAAACTATACTAAATTACTAATATAATATAAAATATATATTATTATTTTCGAATCTGGGTTCGGCCAGATCTGATCTGACTAGACCCAGACCCATTTATATATAAAATAACCCATAAAACAAATCAAACCATTTTTTAATACATCAATTTAATTCAGATCTGTTGCTATTTCTTCCCCAAATTTCGTATTTCCGCATCGTCGTCCCCTTTCTGATTTCTCATTTCTTTGTCGGGATTATCGAATTCTCCGACGTTATAGTACATACACTAAAACTCGAACCGTAGATCTCTGACTGTCTGTGACCAACTGGGCTAATCAAGTCGTGTATATCATCAAAGGTATTTGAATCTCATATTTTCATATTATAAAACATATGATTTAATTTCTATTTCTTCAACTCTTTTTTTTTTATCTTACCATTTCATAATTTCTTCTTCTTTAATTCAGTGGAAAATCAATTTCGTTATGTCGTCTGTGTTGTCTTCTTTCTCGTATTATTACACACGAATTAAGTCAAAGGTATGCAAATATTAATACGTGGTACATAAGTAAATAAAAATTAAAGTACATACACTGAGACTCGAACCCTGAATCGAATTTTCAGTCACTTTAATAGTGTCTGTGATCAACTGAGCTAATCGAGTTGTTTAAAAATTTAAGACTTATTTCTCTTTCATCTTCACTACAAAAAACCAGCGTAGTTCTGGCTGCCACCTCCCAGGCCACCGGCAAGCTACAATTGTTCGTCGACATAATTTTCCCTCGTAAATGATAGAAATGAGTTGGCTGCCAGACCGTCGGTGCTATTTTTTTTAAGCTACTAGCGACCTGGCCGTCAGCATTTGTTGTCAGAACTACGCTGGTTTTTTGTAGTGTTTGATTATCAAATCATCAACACTAGAAATCTATAATGTGGGTAATAGGGCAAGGTACCTTACAAGTAGAAATACCTACATTCGAATGATACACTAGAGTCATAATAGATCACTGGTTACATGCATCGTGGTGAAAATTGAATAAAAATTACGTACACAACAAGATTAGAATCCTAAAATTTTATCGACCTTAATAGTTAAGCTGACCAATTGAGCTAATCTTCATGTGTAAAAAAGATTTTACTAATTTTGTTTGTATCTTATTTTAGTTAAGATTTTAAAATTACGATTTTTAATATCTTGATAATCAAAATAGATTCGAACTCCTCTGATAGTTTCTATATATATAGGGGGATTCATATTAAGATACTTTAAAAAAAGATATCTAATGAGATAATGATCTTGATCGTTCATTTCAGATCTATAAGGTGGATCAGGTATATGGGCCATTTGGAGTTCTCAAGACTGGGCCCATTTTTGATTTCAATGGCCATGGCAGTCATATTACATCAATGAAAATATATCATGGAGCATTAGTTGAGGCTATTGAGGTTACATTTACAAATAGAGATTATTCATTTACAGAAAAAACAGGAGGTAACAAATGTCCAAATATTAGAGAGGTAATATGTTATAATGATATCTTAATCACAAAGTTACATCGTGGTGAAAATTATATACATATTGAGATTAAAACCCTAAACCTTCGGTAACTTTGATGACTACTGACATCTCAGATAAACCATTAGTAAATTCATTGTGAATTTTAATTAGTCAGCAGCGGGTCCCTACTAGCAGCCTGACCGCCGATAGTTAATACTGGCAGCTCGGCCGCCAGCAGGCTGCATGAGTCCCTATATATGTAAGAACAGTAAGTTCTACGTACTTGACTCTTTCTGAAAAAACATTTTGTATGAAAGTGTATCAGAGTATCAGACCATCTATTTCCAGAGGTTGGTGTCTCATATTTGTATTGAGATGATCTCCAAGGGGTGGCAACAATTTTTTCTGAAGCTTGATTTCAGGCTTGAAGGAAAAACTGATGTCATTGATAACCTCTCTTAGTACCATTTCTGGTGGTCTGAGAGTGGTGTTGTGGTATCTTCTCCCTCCCTCTTAGAGGGTATTTAGGAGTTGACCATCCTTTTCGTACCAAGAAATGTCGTGTTAGGGTTAATGATTTACTAAGGAGTTATAAGTGGAGATTGTTTGGTTTCCATCCTCATTGAGCCAATTACTAAAGTTATCACATTAAGGTAATTACTTATTATAAATACTCAATTGTATATCTGGAATATACACATCACAATGGACGTCGCACACCATTCTTTCGGAGAGGAGGGGAAGGAAGATGTCTTCAATGATTGTGTGGGAGTGTCGGGTTTCCAGGTAGACACGAGTACATGATGAGCGGAAGCTTGTTCCAACCTCTTTAAAGGGTTTCTGAAACCGAGATGTGAGGGAGGAGGGTGTGGAAACCTGAGGCTAGAGTAGACAAACGAGTTTAGGAAGTGTGTGAGTTGACCTTGTTTGTATCATGAGTTGTATAACTTATAGCCTACGGACGTGCCTCTATACGAGATCAGGTTCAGCGGAGCTCAGTGTCACGTGATGTACCATTTTTTGGATATATATTTATCATGTTTTTATTCAAAAAAAAAAAACCATTTTAGGTAGAACAAGTATAAATCTTGTAGTGCGATTGTAATACTAGGTTTATCAGATCAGAGGAACTGATATGATCATTAAGTACTTACACCAGTCACTATTTGTGTATAGATGACCAACGAAGTTGATCTTCTTCTGATTTTTGTTTTCTACCACAAAAAAATCGAGATGATCTTGGTGGAAATGATCTTACGTATTAAAACCCTAAGTTTTCTTACCCAAATTAAATTACAAAATCACCCTACAATTTTTAAACCACGACACTAGTCTAACCTATGTTATCTCTGATACCAGATACTTTTAAGGGATAATGAACACATCACAGAAGTAGGAGGTGTTTATGGAAAATGGAATGGTAACAATGGAATACTCAGAATTACTTTCATCACCAACCAAGGAAGGGAATTTGGACCATATGGATATACAGATGGTGTTGTTGTCACAGAAGAAGGCTATTTTCAAAGAAATGGTGGAAAATTGGTTGGTATCTTTGGGACAACAAGCAGTATTTTTCATGGAATGACTTCAATTGGATTTTATTTCCAACCAGAATGATGCAACGGAATTCAATAATCTTAAGCCAAGTTCATGATTAAAATAATTTTAAAACTTGATTTTCTAAATCATTTGAAAAGTATTTCATTAATCATTATACAATTTTATTTCTCTCCATGTAATCAGAATTATTTCAAGGTTGATTTTTTTATAACAATCTATCTTATTTGAAATTTCATTATTCAAGATCAGAATCAACTATTTTATGCCAATCATTGATTTGAACATTAAAAATCTACTTAGAATGGGGGGTTAATAGGAAAGCAACATAGAAATGGTAAAACTACAGATCAACATAAAAGAATCCAGCACAGTTTTTTGATCCAACGCAAAATAACTCGATAGGTTTCTTTAGTTGTTCAAGTCGGGGGCGCCAAAAGCAGGTGGTCTGTCATTGGCAACACTGACTCTAATGTTCCGGCCATGGAGTTCCTGGTAGCCATCAGAACAAGGTTTAATAAAAGGATTATTTGTAAAGACTAAAGAGTGATGGTGTATCACTGTATCTTCAAAAAACGGATGATAAAAAGAAAGAACAGACCTTGCCATCCATGCTTGACATGGCTTGGATTGCTGCTTCATCTGTTGAAAATCCTATAAATCCAAACCCCCTTGATCTCCCAGACATTCTGTCCATGATAACTCTTGCTGCCACAAACACACACAAAAATTATAGATAAAAGACAGAAGAACTGAAGAAGATGTCTACATATAAGAACAAGAAGATCAGTGCAGCAATTGATCAATGTGGACAGTAAATTGAAAAATAAACTATAACGTCAAGAAACATGTAAACTTGGATGGAAGAATAGTTGTAGAAAATTGGATTTTGGCAATGTGTGTGATTGGTAAGTTGTCCAACCAAAATGAGCTATAAAAGATACAAATTCACTTCACCTACCCTCTGTCACTTCTCCAAAGTCAGAAAATGCCTCTTTAAGAGTTTGATCGTCGGTGCCAAATGAAAGGCCTATTGTCATCAGATGATAAAAATATGAGCAAACGTTAATTTTAAAAATAGAAATCTCTTGGTCAGAGGAAGCATGAGAAAAGTATTATGTACCTCCAATGAAAAGTTTTGTAGCCATACACCGCATAGCATTGAACATATGCATTGAAGGAGCGGGACGACTTTGCAAGACGCCACTGTTACATAGACTTTTTCTAACCAGACCACATGCTTTACTAGAAAATGCCATCCTTTAATTGATACAAAGATGAAATAATAATCAGATAAATAAAAAACAATAATACAACCCATCTCTAAGAAACATGAAATGCTGATCTAATTAAGTTTCTCCTTTTGACTACTATGTATGAAGATGCATTTTCCAATCTTCCATTGTCAGTGATTACTTGAAAACGATATGTTTAGAATCTTTTTTCCATAAGCAAGTCAAGTACAGTAGATCAAAAATGCTTAACAGCAATCCTTAGAACATGTTTGATATAAACATATAATTAAAGATCAAATGTAATTGCATAAAGTGCAAAAATATACATACTAAATTTTTTAAGAGTGCATGACTCAAAAGAAGCAAATCTGAAACATGCAATCCTAAATTACCAACAGATACCTATGATGTATCATGTTTTGTTCAAAACAACATAAACAAGCATTAAAATGTATTTTCAAAATCGATTTTAACAGAATACGGATGTTTTATTTTACCATTTGGGCTAAAAAAACATCCAGATTGTTGATTTAAAAAGAAATAGAAAAAAAGTAACCCTAAACCCTAAGAAATAATCAATCAATCCTTTGAAAAATCCCAAGTAGAGAAGCGGAACAGTTTCTTTACAAAACACACATCACACTGATCACAGTCAGTGGCGGAGGTAGATGGAGGAGCAGCTACACCCATTTTACCAGGAATATGCTTAAATCAAAGGGCATTTGTTAGCCATCCAGTGAGCAAATCGAAAACTGAAAAATACTTTAAAACCTCACCGGATATTGAAGGTTGACGGCGGTGGTTGGTCAGTTGTTCCTCGCCGTAAGCAGAAGTCGGGAACAAGAAATGCCGAGTTACTCAAAAAATCAAAACCCTAAATAAACCTTGCCGACAGAAAACTGGAAACAAAATTTATTATTTATTACTTATCAGTCCTTATCTTTTTTTAAATATTAACAGTGCCCTCAAATCTTTCCCTTAAATCTCAATCAAGGTTGAGATATATAGTCCATAGCCCAGTATAAAAACTTAATGGATCTATAGACCTAATGGGCCACATATACATATTGGTCTCTTTGGATATTTTCATTGAAAGCATTTTTTTTACATTTTTACAGTAGATTTTTTTAATCTTTAAGTGATATATCAGAGTCACATAATATATCAACGATTACATCATAGTGAAAATTAAATGAAAATTACGTATACAGCGAGACTAGAATCTTAGAGACCTTATGCAACCTTAATAGTTACCGTGGTCAATTGAGTTAATCTGTTTGTGTAACTTTTGATAGCATATTAGAGTTCACCTAATTATAGCAACCTTTATTATTATAGATAGTACCACTTGAATTATCCCTAGCACAATAGTGACAACTAGATGCGAGAAACGAGACCCACCATGAAGATTCAGGAACTGCACGTTTCAGTAAGTTTGTCAAACGAACGAATTCGATCAGAATACTTCTATATCTGAGATCAGAGGATTTGATTAATAATATAATACTGATGATGTCATTTTCATCAATTATTCACTTGTAGAAAGAAGTCTCTGCAGTTGACGATTACTCTGACGGTAAGAGTCTCCTGGTGTCTGTTGTTCTAGAGAGCATACTCTATTCTCCAATCTTAATTAACCCTTTTTTCTTGGAGAGACACCTGACCTATTTATAGAGCAGACATTGACAATCGTCGACTATGTAGGTGGTTACCTTTAGGTGAGTCCGTGACTCCTCTTGAGGTCAACGATTGTTCCTAGAGTCGTCGAACTCTTTGTACATTTTCACTTAAATTTGTCAGATGATATATTATGTACGTGGCTCTGATATATCATCCGAAGGTTGACAGTTCTACATCTGTAAAGAGGTACCATCTGTTATAAAAAAAACGACTCACCTTGGGGTCGTAGATTTACTTTATAGACTGAGATTGTTCTGCCTTTATAAGAGTGTCCAATCTTGGTTGGATCATTTATGGATCTATCTTAAGCCTTGTTAAATATGATCGACAGAAGATGTGTGGGTCCTTGTTTCACCAAATACTTTATTCGAATTCGAATATTAAACTAAACATTTTTTACCAAACAATACTATTAATGGAGGTTCTCCAAGTTTGGGTTACTCAACTTACCAAAAACAAACCCCTAGCTAGGGCCCCCTAACCCACTATTTATAGTCTAGCCTCAGGCTTGTTGAGCCTACTAGGGCTTCCCCAATGATTGGGTCCATCCTTGCCTCTGATCTCGTGGACAAGAGGGTACCTGACGTAAGACTGGGCCATGATTTAGCAGTTGGGTCGGATGTGGCCCTGAGTCTGGGGCCGGTATCATCAAATGCATTTATCAAAAAGAATGAATATTAGTGAATTCTAACAGCAATGTCACTGTAAAAGATTCAACCCGTATTCCAATCGTATTAACTTTTTTTGAGTATGCTGACACATACGAATCACGACGAAAAACAAAACAGACATGCTATGTTGTTGTTGTCCTGTTCTTATTTTTAAATCTTTCCCTAATTGGGGATTGATATTATGAGATTTGTTAATTGGCAAGTTGTGGGTATGTTTTATTTTATTCAAATCATGAAAAGGGGAGAATGAAAATTACAATTATTTGATGATGAGATGAGATGAGATGAGATGGTGGAAGAATGCTTGAATGACTCCTTATCCATAATGAGACCATCACCCCCAATTCAACAATGTGTAATCAATGAATGATTATGATAATATTAAATTAATCTTAACTGAACTAATGACATACAGACAGATAAATGTCTGTCTTTCTGGTGAGATCATGTAAGAAAGTTGAGCAGATCCCAAAACTGGGGTTTTGCCTGGTTTTTTTTTATAACGAATGGTATCTTTCTATATAAATAGTTATATCACAGTGAAAATTTAATTAAAGTTATACGTACACAATAACTCAGCAAGATTCGAGCCCTGAACTCTCAGAAACTTTTATAGTGACTGTGATTGAGCACTTAAGTTAATCTGCCTATGATATGTCAGAGTTACATAATATATCACAATTCACAAGCTACTCCATTGACTCGTAGTGAAAATTTAATTAAAGTACATTGCGACTCAGTAAGATTCGAGTCCTGAACTCTCAGAAACTTTTATAGTAATTGTGGTTGAGCTAATCTGTCTATGATATACCAGGGTAACATAATTTATCATCGGTTATATCAGACTCGTAATGAAAATTTAATTAATGTACAAGATTCGTACCCTGAACTCGATCTCAGGAAACTTAATAGTAACTGTGGTTGAGCTAATCTGCCTATGATATATCAAAATAACATAGTTTATCACCGTTACATCAGACTTGTAGTGAAAATTTAATTAAAGTACAAGATTCGTACACTGAACTCGATCTTAGAAAACTAAATAGTAATTGTTGTTGAGCTAATCTGTCGATGATATACCAGAATTACATAATATATATATCACTGGTTACATCAAACTCGTAGTGAAAATTTAATTAAAGTATAAGATTCGAACCTTGAACTCTCAGAAAACTTAATAGTAACCGTGGTTGAGCTAATCTGCCTATTATGTGATATACCAGAATCAAAAAATATATCACCGGTTACATCAGACTCGTAGTGAAAATTTAATTGAAGTACAAGATTCGAACTCTGAATTCTCAGAAAACTTAATAGTAACCGTAGTTGAACTAATCTGCCTATGATATACTAAGGTAACATAATTTATCTCCGGTTACATCAGACTCGTAGTGAAAATTTAATTAAAGTACAAGATTCGAACCTTGAACTCTCAGAAAACTGTGGTTGAGCTAATCTGCTTATTATGATATACCAGAATCACATAATTTATCACCAGTTACATCAGAGTATCTGACTCGTAGTGAAAATTTAATTAAAGTACAAGATTCAAATCCTGAACTCTCAGAAAACTTAATAGTAACTGTAGTTGAATCACCAGTTACATCAGACTCGTAGTGAAAATTTAAATAAAGTACACTGCGACTCAGCGAGATTCGAACCTGAACTCTCAGAAACTTTAATAGTAAATGTGGTTGAGTTAATCTGTTTATGATATAATAAAGTTACATAATATATCATCGATGAAAATTTAATTAAAGTACACGACCAGATTCGAACCATTAAACATAAAAAAAAACCTTAATAGTAAGTGTGTAGAAATACTGATATAGATTGATTCCCACGTGCCAAACTGCCAACCCATTCCTCCCCCACTCCTACCTAATATAAAACACACCACCAATTTCTTCTTCCTTTCCACATCCTCATTCCATTTCTGAGCTCACCTCTCACCCACCTCCTTCCCTGCCTTTTTTCTTCTCCTCCGGACTCCAGGTTTCATTTAATTTCGCCTTGTCTGGCTATTTTCTCAACTGGGTCGTCGGATTCCGCTCCTTTTGCTGCTGATTTCTCATCTGGGTCGGTGATTTTGTGTCTGTCTGCCGGGTTCTATGGAGAAGAGCAGGATTTATGTGACGGACCCACGTCTGAATTCCTACCGGAATTCTACCTTGCCGGCTCAAGATGGGTTTCTGAGTTTCAACTGGGAGACGGCGCAGCCAAAGGTCAACTACTTTGGGCATTTCCATCCAATTTCAGGCAACCCACTTCCACCACCGCCGCAAATAGTCCCAAACGCGGCCACTGGGTATGCGTACATTGGAAACGATCAGACCGGTAATGGACTTTTGGGGGAGTTTCTGTTTCCTGCGGTGACGGGAGGAAAAGTACCCAATGTCAATGTCATTCCGTCGCCTCAGGTACTCATGTCCTCGCCGCAAGATTCCAATCCGACCACCAACACTCAAATCTCCGACGAGAGTTATACGATGAAAAGGAAAGCAATCTCCATGGGGAAAGTAGAAGAAGAATCCTCCATGTCTCCTCAACTTTCCAATGATCATAAGAAGGTAAAAAAGAAACAGTTTTTTTTTGTTTTTTTTAATACAGAGATGGGTTGGACTGGAGTGATAAAGTTTAGAAATATAGGGATGAAAGATAAATTTACCATCAATGTTTTTTTAATAAAATCGAAATTTGGTGCAGATAATATACCATTGTAATGATAATAGAAAAACTGATGGTGGTGCAGCAAATTTGAAGAAGAAATCACCTATCAAGAAATCAAAATCCGACAGTAATAGCGCCGAGAAAGGTAAGGAGGTAAATTCTCCTCCCAAGCAAGATTTCATCCATGTTCGAGCTCGCCGCGGCCAAGCCACTGATAGCCATAGTTTAGCTGAAAGAGTAAGATATCCAAATTCCAAAATCCAAAATCCAAAATCCAATGCAATCAAATTGATTACTTACTAAAACTGCGATTTAATTCAAACAGGTGAGAAGAGAGAAAATCAGCGAACGGATGAAATTCTTGCAGGATCTCGTGCCGGGTTGCAACAAGGTCTGTATTTTGGGGGGGGGGACATTTGAATTTCGAGGATTTTCAGTTGTTGTTGTTTTTTATTTTCAGAATTTTCAATATTTTAGGTGACTGGAAAAGCTGTAATGCTTGATGAGATCATAAACTATGTTCAATCTTTGCAGCAACAAGTTGAGGTAATACCATGTTTTGAGATTGTTTCAGTAAATGCAGCAATCACGCGACTGTTAATCCACCACATTAAGTTTAAAGAACTGAATTTTGGATTTTTTTTCTTTCTTTCTTCGACGTGTTTTCAGTTTCTTTCGATGAAACTTGCGACTGTTAATCCACAATTAGATTTCAACATGGAGAATGTTCTTCAAAAACAGGTAATTTTGTTATTCATAAATCATAACCAGAATTTCGCCTCTCGTACAAATTTTGGATTGATCTTATTTGTTGGTTTGAAAAATCAGATCCGGCAACTACGTGCATCTCTGCAATTGTCACAGTTGGATTATCCGCATTTGAATCCAAATATACCACATACATTTCCACCCCAACAATCCCAACAATCTTCTCCACAGCAAAGTGCGAATAATCTTCATGGATTCTTGCTGGAGGAGAATAACTCTTCCCATGTTAATCCCTCAGGATCCAATTTAAGATCGACCTTAAAGAATCCGATTTCTGAGGGATTCCCCGATTCTTCCCCTCAGGTACAAAATTCGACTTTTTTTCAGAATTCAAGTAAATTATTGAAGAATATCATATCTATTTTTGAATATTTCAGGTTGGGAATTTATGGGAGGATGATCTACAAAGTGTTGTTCAGATGGGTTTCTTCCAGAATCTGGATAAAAAATCGAACCAAGTCCCATATCCACCGTCGGAACAAAAAATCCTACAAAAACTGTAATCTTAGAGAGTGGTTTGTAAATATAAAGATAATTCTTCTCTCAGAAAAACATCAACAGAAGCAGAAACACTCAACTAACATTTGTTAGATTGAATTAGATAGTTTTCACTTTTTCTTCCCAGGTTTATTTGAAATGAAATCGTTTTGTGATTTTGGATTCTGTGTTTTTGAAAATCTTATGTCAACTGCAACTTCTGGATTGCTGATAAAAAACACAAGGTGTTCTCAACCATCCAATCTTTTTTAGGTAGTGTTTGGTGCGGTTCTCTCCCGGCGCGGTTCGATGCACCGACGAGATCCAACCGCTCATCTACCTCGGAATCGGAGGATTGGGTTCCACATCACGGAACCTATGTGGTCTTCGACATCGGAACCATCGGCAGTGAGTACGATGGCAGAATCCATGTGGTTCTCAACGACAGTGCGGTTCGTCGCACCTGAAACCCAGTGTATTGATATATATATAATTCGGCCTTGCATCATCAGTTTCATTAATTTATGTGAGATTTCAATGCGACTTTTGCCCACTTGAGAATTTGTACTCCAACTACTTGACAACCAAAGAATACGAAAATCATAGACGATATTAGGGTTGCAAACGAGTCGGGTTGTGCTTGGCCGGATTATCGTTGGTTGAACATCTGAATTTCGTCATATACTTTGAAAATCGAATAGATATCGCAATACCTTCTTTGCCACTGTGCGCCGTCCATTGAAGTTCTGTTGGTTTCCCCAAGATTGAGCCAACTTACTTACTTTAAACGCAATATCTGGTATCGTAATGGTTAGGTATTGTAGGTTGCCGTCTTGCCGACTACCCTTCTGTATTTAGTCACTTATTAATTCACTTTCCGTGTTCAAATCGAAATTCGCCTCCACAGGGGTTGATAATAGCTCGACACTTTCAAAACCATATTCGATGAGAATATTGGTCAGATATACAACTGTTGATCAGGCATGATCCCTTCCTTACATTTTGTTTAAGCTTGTAAATGGTATATCGAAATTCGTATTCGTATCTGCTTTCAAATTCGAATATGTTGTTTATTCAAATTCGGATTTTGGATTCGGATACCAAAATCGATATCCGAAATTTATCTGAACGGATTCAGATATCTGCAATATCTGCCGTTAAAATCCGAATTCGGTTGATAATTTCGGTTTCGGATATCCGAATAAATATAAATTGACTTTCGGATATCCAGATTTTAAGATTATTAATTGACTATTATTTAACTTTATTAATGGTAATTTATAATATTTATAATAAATCAGGTGGGAATTTATAATATTTTTAATAAATTAGGTGGGAATTTATAATATTTTTAATAAATTAGGTGGGAATTTATAATAAATCAGGTGGGTTAAATAATTAATTTTAAATCCATTTATAATGATAAAAAGTAGAAATAAAAGATCATATTGATCAATCTATCTTGATAAATGATATTTATAATTAAAGACTGGTTTTGTATTACATTTAATACTCTATAATAAAAAAAGAAGGCAAATAATAAATTTATTGAAGTAATTGTTTGAATTAACTATAGATATTAAGGGTGAGAACGGGACGGGTCGCGGTCCTGCCCCCCGGTGGTAACTGGGGGCGGGGCAGATATTCTGCCCCATTTTTTCATTTTTGTCTTGTTGCCCCGTGCCCCGCTGCCCCGGTCATATTCCGAAGCGGGTCTCGGGGCAAGGCAAACCCCGGGTGGGTTGCTCCGGTTTTTAAAAAAATTTAATTTAATTTATTTTTTATTAATTTAAATTATATTATATTAGATATATAATTTTTAAAATTAATTTTTTTAAAAATCGAGGTAAAAAGTTTTCTCATTTTAAATTTTAGATTTAATTTTTTTTTATTTATAATTTATATATATTTTTTATACATTTTTTTTTTTATGATTCAGGCGGGTCGCCTCGGATCCGCCCCGGTCACCGAGGCCGGGGTGGGTCTCGGGGCAGGGAGGTAGGGTAACTGACCGGTCCCGTGCCCCGTTCTGGAACCGTTCTGTTTTTCCAGAACGGAGCAGATACCGGGGTGGCTCGCCCGCGACCCCCTCCGTTCTCACCCCTAATAGATATTGATAAAATCGATTAAATAATTAATTTTAAATCCATTTATAATGATAAAAAAAGAAGAAAAAAATCATATTGATCCATCTATCTTGATAAATGATATTTAGAATTAAAGATTGGTTTTGTACCACATTTAATACTTTATAATAAAAAAAAAACAAATAATGAATTTATTGAATAATTGTTTGAATTTATAATAAAAAAAGTTTTTTACAATATATACTATAAGTTTATAAAATATTTATAATAAATTTATTATATAATATGTCTGATATACAAATTCAGTAGTCAATACTTCCGAGGAGTTGCTGGCTGATAGAGAGTATCACACTCCGGGAATTTCGACATGGCGACCACAATGAAAGCCGTTCACTACCGCCGTTATGGTGGCGGCGCCGCCGGACTTGAGGTAATTTCATAAACATTGAAGGTGTTACAGGTGTAGACTGCCGTGTCGAGACGTTTGTAGATCGAATCGATTTTTTTCTTCTGTTTTTTGAATCGTTGAAATTTGTGAAATAGCGATTTTTTTGGGGGAAGTTTTAACGGTGAAATCGAAGTTGAAAGATCACTGATCGATTGGGGTAGGGGGTGGGTAGATAAAAGGCAAAATTATTATTTTGGTATTGAAATTCTATCACTTCGAGATTATTTAACACTTTGGTATCTTTGTGTTGTAATAACAAGCATGTAGAGGTTTCTATTCCGACCCCAAGAAAAGATGAAATTTTGATTAAGCTTGAAGCAGTAAGTATAAATCCCATCGATTGGAAAATGCAGAAAGGGATTTTTAAACCATTTGTCCCCAATAAGTTTCCATTCACTCCAGGTATTTTTTTTGAATTCCAATGGATTTTTCTGCTTATAATCCATTCACAGGTGTTTTTTTTTTTTAATGAGGATGGATCATCAAACAACTTTCTGATTCTTTTTTTGTTTTTTTATGGAACATATAGTTTCTGATGTTGCTGGAAAAGTTGCTTCGGTTGGTCGGAATGTCGAAGGCTTCAAAGAAGGGGATAATGTAGTAACTGTTCTACCTACTAGGGTAAGTATCTTTCATGTTGATGTTTTGTTTGACTGAATTCTGTCTATTTGCATCTCTTTTCTTCATCTTTTGGTAATTGTGTGTTTTTTTCTCTGGTTTTGATTTCATGTATTCGTGTTCTGATTTGTGCATTTCTTCTTCTAAATTTTAAAAGTTAGATTGTGAAGTGAATTGGAAATCATGATTCCAGCATTTTAAAAAGAGTGAAATTTGTTGATTGGGTTTTCATCTAATATATAAAACCTGTTATTTGAATTAACAGAATGGTGGGGGTCTCGCGGAATATGCAATAGCATCATCGAACATGACTGTAAAAAACCCAACTGAAATTCCGGCAGCTGAAGTCTCTGGTCTTGGTATTGCCGGCCTTACTGCCCTCAAATCACTTGAGTTAATAGGGGCTAAGTTTGATGGCACAGGAACCCCTTCCAACATTTTGATCACAGCTGCCTCAGGTGGTGTAGGACACTATGCAGTCCAACTTGCAAGGCTAGCTAACTTCCATATAACTGCCACATGTGGAGCTCGCAACCTTGAACTTGTAAAAAATCTTGGAGCAGATGAAGTTCTCGACTACAAAACTCCCCAAGGTGAAACTTTAGCAAGCCCATCAGGTAAAAAATACGACGCCGTCATACATTGTGGCAGTTCCCTTCCTTGGTCGAAATTCGATCCTATTATATCAAACAATGGCAAAGTTATTGATGTAACTCCCACAGTTTCATCCATATTTACCTATTCTTTGAAAAAGCTATCATTTTCAAAGAAGCAACTTCTGCCTTTTCTCCTGATCCCCAAATTCAAAGATCTTCAAGTCATGGTTAATTTACTTCAAGATGGTAAGATCAAGACACTCGTCGACTCCAAGTTTCCACTTGCACTGGCCAAAGAAGCTTGGTTGAAATCCATGGATGGCCATGCTACTGGTAAGGTTATCGTCGAGATGATTAACCAAAACGACAAGTAAATCATTCATCTTTACTTTGTTATATTGCCTGTTGTCTTTGGAGTTAGACATTGTATCTTAATTTTTTTACATAAAGAGATTTTGTAGAAACTAAAAGGAGTTTTTGTACATAAAGAGATTAACTCAACTGATCACGGTAACTTTTAAGGTTATTGAGGGTTCAGGGTTCTATTCTTGCTGTGTACGTAATTTTTATTTAATTTTTACTATGATGTAACCGGTTATATATCATGTGACTCTGGTATATCATTTGAAGGTAGGTCTTTTTACTTGTAAAGAGGTATCCTCTGTTTTTATGGGATTGGTTCAACCAGTTACAATTAGTATTAAAATTCAGAACAAAACAAACATTTTTACATTCATACTACTGTTAAATTTTTCATTCCACGGTTTACAACCATTATTAGTCTTTTTTGTCTTTTATCACATCTTGAGAAAATCAGACGACCAGTATCAAATATCTCATGAATATCTTTTTTTTGATATCTCACTTGAATCTAGTTTTATTTAATATTGTGATATTTTAGGACTAATTTAGCAAAATATTCAAAATATCTGGACTAATTATCTGGATCTTGCCTTCTGAAAAATAATGAATATTTCAGGTTCCACCCAATCCAGTCAAGATATTAGATTGGGGGATCTGACGAAGGCTGCGCAAAAAAATACGTATCACTCTCCCCTTTAGGGGATACTATGAAATGTTATCGGGTATTTGTTATGACATATATGGACGAAAAAAAAAAAATACAGACAACATGTTATTAGGTCTCCTGAGATAGTCTTTAAAGAGATCATTAAAGACATCAGTCTCTCCTTTGATTCATAGTATTACAAGAAGAGTTATTTTCACCCTTTGAAGACATTTATGATGGGAGTATAAAAGATCAACATTCTGAGACAACGTATTTAGTTACTGTATAACTACTACATAGCTAATGAAAGATAGTCAATAAGTTTTTTTTTTTTTACTTTTGTTTTTTTTTTTTACTTTAGGTAAAGTTGTAAAATAAGGTCAATGTAAAATAAGGTAAAGTTGTAAAACTAGACCTTATTTTTTTTAATGAAATTTAATTGTTTCAAAAAAAAATCAAAATTCGAATACATAGTGGTCTTCTATGTAAATTTACAGTTCCGATGCGAACGACAGTCGACGACGGTTTACGTACTGGTTACAGAGTTTGATCTTCTATGGCATTTTGCTATTCGATAGGGTTTTAGGGTTGGATTGGGAGTAAATCAAGCATTCCTATGGCTATCTCCTCCTTCTTCTCCTCCTCTTACCTAATGCAAGCTAAACCCTAACATTTAACTGTGTCCGTCGTTCATCAGATGATCATTTGTACTCGAATCGGTCATCAAAACCTTCTATCACTGTCCACCTCATTGCCTGGTAATGTATCGAAACAACCTGTACATACTAGAAATAGAAAATAATGAAAGCTAGCCAGTCTGGGCTAGTTTTCGATTTCGAATCAATGATCGATTTAGTCAGCCGTCAAGATGGTCACGATGCAGAAGAGATTGAAGAAATTCGAAATTCAGATCATTGAACCATATATCCACTTACCCACCATATACTGTGTGTTTTACTCTGTGAGTGTAAACTATCGATGAATAATTCAGTAGTTATTTGACTGTAAATAACTAAAAAAACTGGTACTGGTAATGCAGGTTGGAAGACGGAATTCCCAAGAAACTTTGAGCATTGAAATGGGTTCCAGAGTTTGTTCTGTTTTGTATAAAGTGTAAATTCTAATCGAACTCTCTTATCATCTCTTCTGCTCTGTTTTTTCTTCCTGGGAAAATACTTAAAATTCCAGGATTTCTACCATAATGGTTGGGTTTTAAGATAATTCAGTGATCTATGTAATGGGTTGAATGATTAATTGCACTGTATAATTCTCGTGATGAATATTAGTTGTATACTTGGTTAAATGAATTTAAATGCCACATAAAAATATTTATTATGAGTCAAATCACATAAATGTATTAATGGATATCATTATTACATCTATGATTCTTTATTCACGTATTTAGTCACCAGGATGTTCTTACTATATCTGTCATCAAAAAATCACATTTTTTAGCCTGTCTTCTTTTCACTCTCTCTCATCACACAATCATCATTTTGGATCTCTATATAGGGAGATAAATGAGGACTGTGCATACATACTCTCTCCCAGATCATTCATCAGTGTTTACATTCTCTGCAGGTCTCCCTTACTAGTTCTCCTCATAACAGCATTAACCATCAGGTAAAACTCTCCCTGTCTCTCTCCCTGTCTCTCTCTCTATATCTATCTGTCTATCTTTGAACTTCAAAACTCGTTTGCAAGAAGTTCTAAGAAAAGTTCATTTTTTTGTTTGTTTCAATAATGAAACCTTGAAGATGACAGTGAAAAGAAAGTTGTTTATTTTAGCCCCAGTGATTGATATCTTTTATTCTTTATTCTTTCTTTTTTGTTTTTCACAGAAAGGAGACATGGAAGTAAACTATAATGAAAAGATGTTTGTGGAAAGATTGTCATATCTAAATGAATCCCAAATAAGTATTGAGTGTATCCTTTATTTTAATTTTTTTATTCTATTTCTCATCATTATTATTTTCTTGTTTTTCACTTTTTTGTTAGATAATTAGTTTAAGATTCTATAAGTTCCATTTAAGATTCTCAATTTCTCATGATTGATACTAGATTTTTTTTTTAAATCTTAAATTTGTATTAAATGAAGTTTTTTTAATATTATTTTTATATATCTGTTTCAAAAGATGAAATGAATATTTTAATTTTCTTTTAAAACATATTATTTGATTTGAGTTGCATTTGGATTCATTTATATTGTCATCGGGTATTTTCTTTTTCTTTTTAATAACCGATGAAACCTTACACAGAAGGGTAAAATCTCTGGGTGATATGAAGCTCATATAATATATCAAAGTAGATAAATCTTGGGAGTTATAATGACTTGTGGAGCTGGTTTATTATAAAGGTTGAAGTTTTATTAGCGAAATGATGTAGACCTTTCCGAGTTTTACAATGGAAATAAATATGTACTTAGTAATCAGGAAATATCCTTAACAACTGTGCCATAACTTGTTAAGCTATTGTAGAAGCCTCTAGGATTGACTTTTCTGTTTGGAGAGAATTTTGACCCCCTCTAGTGAGTGTATTGATCTCCATCTGATCAGTATCCTGGGGGATGGCTTTCACATCAAAACTTATTTGCATATCTCTGCTGATCTCCTCCTGGGGATTAGCCTTCTGTGTTTTTCATCTTTTGTTTCTCTCTTGGTATATATGTCAAAAAGCCAGCTCCAGTGAGGGTCCATAGAAGTCTCCAGCAGCTAGGCTGCTTCAATGCTTCCTGATTTTTTGAATGAAATTCAGGATGTCTCATACACTTGTAGCCAATGGAGCAACAAGTGTCCATCTTTTTCAAGAACCCAGAATGGATTATCTTGAATTTTCTTCACCTCCTGATATTTTGAAACAGCTTGTTTAGCCATTTTAAACACACCCAACCCGGCACTTACAGCTCCTACTACTATAATATTTTGGTTTACAATTCCTTCAAAGGTAGGCCATGTGCTCTTACAGCTCAAAACAGTCCAGCTAGTGCAACACCAATTGTTCCCTGAACATCAAATTGCACTTGCAATATCTTTTGTGGCAGTTACCAAGAGTTCAACATACCCATTTCATTTGAAAGTCTTCAAACTGCACAACAGTGCTTGACCCACATGCTTGTGCATCTTTCATAAATTCATCAACAATAGATGGATAAGAACCAGCGTCCAGTCTCGGCTGACATAATCCTAAATAAAGGCTATTATCAAGAAGCTTTTTGTTGTTGGTTCCAACATCAAGCATAACTGGTAGTACTCTCCGTAAATTAAAACCAATGGCAGAAACATACATCTCAAGTTTATCATCAAAATAACGGAGAGATCTTTTGAATCCATAGAAGATGATAAAAAAATACTGAAATCCACCAGTAACACTCTGAAATCCACCATAAAATAGAACAAGAATAGAAACAGAAAAGAGAGCAACAAAGAAAGGATCGATACCTGGATCTGAAAATAACAAAATAAGCTGCCGATTATTCTCTTTATGCCTCCCTTTATACTCCCCTTCCAGCTGTATAGGAGTGGACCTTCTATGTTGGACATGGGCTTTTGGCCCATGTACGATGTGGCTACATCATATTCACATTCTGTAAATAATTTCCTCATTGAAGTCAATTTGCTTAGATCTTACAGATCTGATCTTCCATTGCAGCCTACATAAGTCACCAGAGCTGCCTGTAAGTCGCCGAAGTTACTTCCCAGAAGTCGTCCTTCGCTGGAGGGGGTGGTCGCTGATCGCCGGAGATATGCCTGGAAGTTGAGGTTCGTCGGAGGTGCTTGGAAAATTATCCTGGAATTTTTTAGAGCTTCTGTCAAGAGAGATAGGGGAGGAGGTATGTTGGCGTCTGGGAAAGAAGGGGAAGAGGTCGCTGCCGGCTTGGGAGGAAGAAGTCTGTCGGCGAATGGAAATAGTGGGGAGGTTAAAAAAGATTTAGGGTTTTATTTAGTTTTTTTTCTCCCAATTTCTATTTTTTACATTGGTATTTGGGATGGGTTAATCGTATCCAGACCCGGATCCGTTTAAAAACCACGTAATATATAAGTCTAATTATGCGGGTTCCATGAAATCGCATGATCGCTTAATCACACTTAAATGACTGCATAGGAAACCTTTTGGTTGACCACCCCCACCTCTGTTTAAGCATAGACAACCTACTGGATGAAGTCAGCGATTTAGTTCGTTCTCGAGAAGAGGTCTTAAGCGATGCCAAGAAATGTCTTAACAAAGTAGTAGAGGATATAAAAAAACATGTGGATGAAGGACGATGTGAAAATTCGTTCGAATTGGGAGAGAAAGTACCGGTAAAGTTACATAAATATAGATAAAATTCTGTAGCTAGAAGAAAATCAAACAAGTTGGAGAGGATGTACTTTGGACCTTTTGTTATAATCGAGATGATGGGTGAGGTAGCATTTCGTCTGCAACTCCCAGCTGTGGCCAAAATTCATAATGTCTTCCACTTCAGTCTCTTGACTCTCTTCATGAAGTTTGTACTGGGAGAAACTCTAGTTGTTCTTGAGTTGCAAGAGGATCTGACCGAGCTTGAGGACAATCTTGCATTTGAGGATGAGGGGAGGGTTGATACGGATGCACCACTTGATACTTTCCCTAAGTATTGTCGTAAGGCTCCGCAAGGACATGACGACTTCGTCGTCAGCTATTGTTGATCCTATTATAGGAATTCTGCATTACTGATATTATTTGAATTATTAAATGTTGTCTATTAAGTCAAATAATTGGTATTATCATTAAGTGATTAAGTATAGGGCAAGCGACTATAATTACCCAGGTAGTTGACTATTATAAGCGTGGGACTCTAGGTAAAGATTCTAGATGAGACCCACGTCTGTGACATGTCATCAACAATATAAGTATGTATGAGATTTATGAAATGAAGAACAATTAACCAAGGTTTTTTAGGCGACCATGCGGTCATGCGATGGCCATGACCGCATGGTCGCCTAGGCGCTTCAGGCGACGCCTAGGCGGTCGCCTGAAAATAGGGTAAATTTTGCAAATTTACCCTGAACTTATATACATTTGCTAAAAAATATGGGTAATTTTAAAAAAATATATACATAAATTTTAAAACCTGAAATTACTAATACAAAGTAATAGACCTATTAATCTAAAATTTAAAATGTAAATACATAGATTATATGACTTCTATGAATTTAGGGTTAAAAAGATGCAAGAAACAAGAAAGAAAAGAGGTTAGGGTTTTTTAAAACCCTCAACCTCTTATTTAAATGGGTGGTTGGGCCTTATATTTAAATTAAAAAAAAATTAAAAATTTTTTTTTTAAAAAATAATAAAACAGACCTATTGGGTTAGGCGGGTCCGGGTCAGATCCGACCCGGACCCGCCTAACCCGCTCCAGCGCATGAAGGCAAACGCCTACATGTGCTGGAGCGCATGGTGGCATATGCGACGCCTAGGTGACGCCTAGGCGTCGCATGAACAAGCTTGCAATTAACCACTATGTTTCTTGTTTTCTTAGATTAACTAGTTACCCTAAGCACAAGCGTAACAATTTTCTTCAATGCTTTTTACTTTTTGTACTTCCTTGAATTTTTATGTTTCACATTAGTATTTAGTTTCTTATTTTTTAATTAATATAGGATTTGATTTTGTTATGGAGAATCATTTGGATTTCCGTTTGATTGTTTCTCTCTCTTTTTCATATTCACATGCAATAAATGACTTTTTAAGCATATTCAATGTGTTTTTAACGGGTTTTTAGTCAAAATGTTAGTGTTTCAGCATTTTTGGTATATTTTGTTTTAATAATTTTGATAAATTTACATTAAAAAATAACAAGAATACTTTTTTGGTCTTTAACCCAAGCTAGATTTGTCTAAATATTGTGTTTTTAATTACAAAAATGCAATTCAAATTGTCAAAGTATGGGATAGAGAATTCCATTGTTCGGAAAGAAAAAAACGTATTCCTTTTCTATACCTTGCAAATGATGTGTTGCAAAATGGTAGAAGGAAGGGTCCAGATTTTGTGTTACAATTTTGGAAGGTCCTTCCTAGAGTTCTTCGTGACATTCTTGATAACTCAGATGAATCTTCAAAAATTACTGCACTCAGACTGGTATAATGCTTTAATTCCCTCTTTCCTATATTTAATTTCTGTTTCTCATTATTTAGAAGTAAATCATTCATAACAATATAATGGAAAGTTTTTATTAGATTCTGGGCATACGATATTCAATTATTCATTCAATTTGTTTTCTAGATAAGCATATGGGGAAATCGAAATGTTTTTGATCGTACCGAGAAATCTCTTAAGGAGCGACTCTTAGGGGATTATTTCAGGCGACCATATGTAATCAAATCCTAATCCCTTTTATTAAATTCTTAAATTTAGTCGCATAAATTAATTACTAATGCAATTTTATATCAAATATATATGATTATATATAGTAAGGATCTGGTGCAGTGCACAATATCAAGTATATTTACGGTAGTTCCTGTGCATGTTAAGAGTTAGTAATTCTGGACATTACAGTGTGGTAAGTCTAAACATGCACATGGTGGAAACCATTGTAAATAATTCTGGTGCGCATATGTGTCTACGTAAAAAACCTTGAAGGTTCCAATTTCTGTGGTTTGGGATCTTTTGCTGTCTTGCCCAATTTTACACTTCTTTGTTTTCCATAGATACAGTCTTCACATAGCTGAATCCGATGGCTCTAAATGACAGACTTCAGTTTAGGGAACTTCCCATCTACTAGCAATATTTTATGGCTTCTCTCACTGATTATCTGATATGACCCAATCTCGTATGGCACAGAGCAGTCTTCCTCTGACATTGTTGGAATTATATTATCAGATTCATTAGAAGGAAAAAGCTAATTGAAATTTTTTATATTTCTTTAAATTGTTTGTAATTCATCTTTTACATGATATCAAACTATCAATGAAAAATAATAAATGAATGCACTCTAATCCTAATGATTTTTTTTGATGAAAGTAAATTCTTTCACGAATCATGAAAGGCAATGTTCAGAATACATAATAGAGATATAAAAAGAGAAATAAGGGAGATGAGTAAACTCATCGACACTTTCTTATATGGCTGTGACATATTGACATTTAGTAATAAAGTAACAAAATGTGTTGCCTCGGGATGTTGGTTTTCCACTATTGCATAGTAGATAGATATCCCCACTGTTTGACAACAGTTCTTCCCATAGCATCTATAAGATAGGCTGTTGTCCTTGATGAGAACAGTAGTAAATACAGTCTCACATCAATTAATTACTAAAGCAATTTTATTGTCCATTTTATTTCACCCAAGCACTTAAATTTTATTGATTGGTTGTCCATTTATTTTTTGTCAGAAAAAAATGGATGTAGTAGAAAATTGTGAGAAAGCTTCTTATTTTATCAGATATGAAAATACCATGTTGAAGAATTGTCTTTCTAAGGGTTCTTATACTAAGAGAATCAACAACAGTGAAGAAAACTCCTTAGGTATTTTCATTTTTCATATTTGTTTAATGTTTTAACTTTTAAACTGTTTTCCTTGAATTCTTTCTTTTTCTTGTGTATATATTATGAATTTATGATGAGAAAATATAATATAAATCAATATTGATGTACTGTATCTTTCTTCAGATATTTAGTTGATTTTTGTAATGTGTTTTGTTGGATATCTTATTTTCCCATACGGTAAAAATAATTAATATATTAGTGTTTATGAGGATTGAACACTCAACCTCTTGTACAATTCAAGAAAATCTTCACTACAATTTATCTCAAAAACTTTACTGGATACTTCATATCAGGATTCTTCATAAATGCAAGAAATCTTTTTATGAAAAATAGTGAAATAAATAGAAATAGTCAAATACTTAATCTAATCTAAGTCAAATAAGGAATTTGATAACCCAATCCTAAATGCTAATGTTAACCTTAACCATATTTTTTAATTAATTTAACATTACGCACAATGTGTAATGTATATTTGCAAATTTCATATGGTCGCCAGCTCGTCGTGCATAATATTTCATATATGGATTCTTGCCAGTTTCCCTCAGTCTTGCTGTTGTAAAACAAAAAAAAACAATCTGGGCGGTCATAGTAATTCTTGTATTTCGTGAATGGTCACTATATTAAATGAAAGCCAACAATGCCATTCTCCACTAGGATATCACAGTAGATGTTTATATGATCCAACAGTTGGACTTTCCTTATAAAGATTTTCCCACTT
The DNA here is from genome assembly GCA_001185155.1 of Zostera marina. NCBI lineage: Eukaryota > Viridiplantae > Streptophyta > Magnoliopsida > Alismatales > Zosteraceae > Zostera > Zostera marina. The sequence continues at coordinate 382,983 of LFYR01000158.1, read as the reverse complement.
ATGTGTGCATATTACAGAGTAAAGAAATCTCTGTATGGGTTCAAAATGCGCCACAAGTATGGTTTCACCATCTACGGAAATCTTTGTTACAATTTGGATTCTGTAGCTCTTATAGATGTTGATGACATCCTTCTCACATGATCACATTTCAATGTCCTTTGACAATTTACAACTGTTGGCAAAGAGTTCTGAGTTCATGACGCTGTATCACTCCATCACTACTTATGGATTGAAGTTCTCACCAATATTGCTGAAATCGTCTCATCGCAAAAGATATCTTCTCACAGTTCTTTGATGGTGATTTTACGAAACGGCCAAATATTATATCAAAGGTTCTAAATTTGGTGCTAAATGAGGGGGTTTCGATTTACTCATTTTAAAATAGGTCTTCTCATTAATCTGACATGAGTTGGGATTTATATTGCATAATTCTAAGGGTAGTATTACATCTCTGGACGATGCCTCTTTATACCACCAAATTGTTGGATGACTACAATACTAGTATACTACAGTAACTACACTCTCACTAGATCTTATCTTTCATTTTCTATCAGTTCTTGTCAGAACCAACAATTGAACATTGAAAACATGTCAAACGGATGCTATGGTACTTGTAATTTACCATACATGATGGCCTTTTCTTTAAAAAGTCCTCAAACATGGGATTGGCAATGTTCTATGTTGCTGACTGGATTGGGCGTGCTTTAGATCAAAAGTCCACGGGAGGATACGTTGAACTATATCAAGAAACTAAATGTCGAGTTGTGGCAAGCACAACTTATGATATTTTTTAACTTCAGTCACTCTTATGGAACTTGGTATATCTATATCATTCCTCATCCCAAGTCTTTGGTGTCAGTCGTGTGGCAACTTGAGTGCCACCTACTTCACGACAAATCCAATCCTTCATTTTCGCATAAATATATTGAGATTAACTGATTAATTAGTTACCATTTTTTCCATAAATGAGTATAATAGTATCACAAAGAAAGCTCACAATCAGAAATATCCTCTTCATAAAAGATTCAAGTTATCTAATAGCCTAATATAATGACCAAATTACTATTTAAGGACAAGTCATGACTTTAGGAGGTGTATTAGATCAACTGATCAAGTATAGTATATTAGTATCTCCATAACTTCATTCATGGAATACTTTTATTTTATTTTTAAAGCAATTAAATTTTATTAAAAAAAATAAGGGTAATGCCCAAGTTATATAGAGTATATAAATAAAAACAGAAGTAAAAAGAAATGAGCAAAAGCTCATTGACTCTCTCCCATTAACTATGTAGTTTAGTTATACAGTAACTAGATACGTTGCCTCAGGAGGTTGGTCTCCCATATTTCCATCATAGATGTCTCCAAAGGGCGATAGTAACTCTTCTTGTAATACTCCGGATCAAAGGAGAGACTGATGTCTTTTGACTACCTCAAGAGGCCTACTAACGTGCCGTCTGTATCTTTTATTTTTTTCTGTCCATATATGCCACAACAAGCACCCAATAGCATTCCATAGTAGCCCCCAAGGGGGAGAGTGATGTGTAATTTTTTGCGCAGCCTCCGATCCCCCAATCTAATATCTGGACTGGATTGGGTGGGAACTGGAATATTCATTATTTTTCAGAAGGCGAGATTCATGTGCTCAACCAACGGAATTAAGAGAGATTTGGAATAAGAACAGTTGAAGAAAAGATGACCCCTAGTTTCATCTTTCAGATTGCATAATAAGCAAGCAAGAAGTATTTGCACTTTCTAACTTTTTAACTATCTGAACGTGTTTAGGTGATCCCATTTCACCCTCCACAAGAGAATAGAAAATTTTGTTAGCATCTTCGACCAAATTCCCTTAGCTAACACGTCTTTATGCTTTCTATCTCTAATACTTTCCACCATTCCCCCAACATGCTTATCGGAGTACCAGATCTTCACACAATCGTACTATTGACCCTACAATCCAAACATTTATCCACTAGACTCCTTTCAAGAATACTATTATTTGATATTCCTAAGTTATGATGGTATTCATTCCATCACATCCCTTAAATTTGGGGTCATATATTCTTTATAGCTTTCTTAAGTGTATAGTAACCTCACTAACCTCTATTGTAATCCACTTATATAGAACCTACCACATTTAACAAGTGAAATGAAACAAACTATTTTTCTATTTCTATCACTTTAGATCCACTCCAATAATGTGTCATTGCTTTAAAAAAAAAGATGTGATTTTCTTCGTATATTAAAATTAGTCGCTCAATAAAAATTGTACTTAGAATTTAGGCATATAAGTTGATGTGAAGGCATGACTTCAATATCCCTTTAATTTGATCCATCAAACATTCGAATTTAGAAACCTACACAAGAAGTCCCATTGTTAGTGTCAATCTGGTAAATCTTTTTTTTTTTTTTTGAAGCAATTAAATTTCATTAGAATAAGGCTAATGCCAAGCTTACAAAATAGAGAATAGAAATAAAAATAGAAGTAAAAATAAATGAGCAAAATGCTCATTGACTCTCTCCCATTAGCTATGTAGTCTAGTTATACAGTAACTAGATACGTTGCCTCAGAAGGTTGGTCTCCCATACTTCCATCATAGATGTCTTCAAAGGGTGACAACAACTCTTCTTGTAATACACTGAATCAAAGGAGAGACTGATGTCTTTAATGACCTCCTTAAGGACTACCTCAGGAGGCCTACTAATGTGCTGTCTATACCTTTTATTTCTTTCCGTCCATATATGCCACGACAAACACCCAATAACATTCCATATTAACCTCCAAGGGGGGGAGTGGCGCGTAATATTTTGTGCTGCTTCCGTCAGATCCCCCAATCTAATATCTGGACTTGATTGGGTAGGAACTGGAATATTCATTATTTTCCAGAAAGCGAAATCCAGCTGTTCCGCCAACGAAATTAAGAGAGATCTGGAATAAGAACAGTTAAAGAAAAGATGACTCCTAGTTTCATCTTCCAGATT